>BSBK01005293.1:600000-779637 GCA_027943335.1 Chamaecyparis obtusa
ATGAGTGTTAAGTGTGTACCAGTGCCATCGATGGAATACTATCTCTTTCTATGCAATAAAGATCCCATCTAAACAAATATATATGGTCTCTCTCAATATTTATATCAAATCTATCTATAACAAATCTCATTGTTTATTCTTCGATGGGTAGTCACAAGATTTGGTATACATCCTCTAATATAATAGTCATTTCACAAATGGGTAGATGAAATATGGATGTATCCTTATCCCACCTCTCCATCAATTCTATCAACATGACATAGTAAAATCTAATGTATGGAAGGTGGTATGCCTATTATATCCCTACATCTCTTAGTAGCTATATATGCTATGGTCTTAGTCTTTCATACTACCCTCAAAGGAGTGCCAAAGTCTTCATTATTCTATGCTCTCACATCCTAATCATTTCCTACAATAAAAAATCAACAAAGTGTCATCAATACATGATATACATCAGTTAGATTCAGTCAAAAATAATAAAAAAATGAAACACCTAGGACTATGTCAACTTTCTTAGTAGACTAGGTCAACTTTCTGGGACCAGGTCTACTTTTTGGGACTAGGTCAACTTCTTGGGACTAGGTCAAATTTATAAGTTTCTTGATCTAGACAACATCAAATCCTATTTATCACTAAGTTTATACATCTATTGTATAAATATAGAATTCTATAAAGGAAGGAAAATCATGAGTATCGATACATACCTCATCTAGGTATGCACCATCCTCTATAGCTCTCCTAAGGACCTCCACCATTGTCAATTTCAAAACTAACTTATGATCACTTTTAGGTTAGTTACTTTTTGAATTTGTCCAATAGTTTTAACTAGTTTTATCCTTCATTAATACCTCTCTACATTACTTTGATCATAACTAGAGCAAGGAAGCTCCAATTTCCACACCATTATAAGAACTAGAATTTTGATTCATATTCCTTTCTAACCGAGTACCTTTTGAAATGTTTCAAGTTAATTTTGAATAGTTTTTATTGTTGGAAAGTGGTGTTATGGAGCAATGGGGATCACTTAAGGGTTTTTATTCATGGAAACACTTATGATGAAGTGATCGCATGATGAGAGGTTCAGTAATGGAGTCACAGTCATGAAAATGACTAAGTCCAGAATCAGGATAGCAGGGTAAAGTGTTATAGTTTTAGTCAGCAAAGAATATGTATAATGTATTATGGCTTGTGAATTTGATAGAAGGATTTTTGGTATATGTATATTCTTTATTTAAGATCACATAAGTTTTGGTGATCAAATAAGTGAGATATAATGTTCAGAAGGTATGCAAAGATAGTAAAATCAATATAACAGGGCATATGAGTAGTTGTGGTGATTACGGTAAGGTTACTTGGTATGGTAACATGCTAAGTTAGGTGAATGAATTATATTGCCAATACTTGGGTAATATATGATCACCGACTTCATACTTACCCTTTACATAATTAATTGTTATGTTTTGTATGATATTTGTGAAGCCAACTGGATCGCAATTTTTTTATAAGTATAAAGTGCTTTTTGTTAGAAATAGGGAATACTGAGAGGGGGGGGTGAATCAGTATTCTAAAAACTTTATCTTTTTCCCAATTATGGATATAACAAATTATCTTTATACATGCATAACATAAGAAGCTAAACAACATGCATAGCAATAAAACTAAAGAACTCATAACACATGATTTATTCTCAAGGAAACCCTGGCCAAGGGAAAACCCCAATGGGGATGGTACCCACAAAGATCCACTAATGAAAAGTATCATGTTAAGGATGTTGACCCTGTTAGGAGTCTATTACAGGCATATAGTGTATCAGTCTTGATTAAGGGACTATAGGCCTTGTTAGAAGCCTCAACCCTGTTAGGAGTTGGTAGTACAAAATGTGATTACTAGCTGAGCCCACTGCCAAAATAAGTAATGTACAGTGTACACTGATTAAAAAATAGGTCAAGGTACATAACCTTATACTTATTGCAACAATATCTCTTCGCTGATCTTTCACTATCACTATTACATATGCTTCATATACTTCGCATCATACTTCTACAATTACTTCCTGCTTGTTACAATTACAACTGTTACTTCATTTTTTTCAATTACAATTACATTTACATATATACCAATAGCTTTATCCAAGAGTAAACATCTAGGATGTCATCCATTTATATTGTTAAGACATTATTTTGATAAACAAAATAATCCCTTAACTCTTTACCAATTCTGCCTTCATATTCTGTCCTGTTGGCTTCACATTATCTTCGGTAAAACTATCATAACTTCTTCCATACATGCCGTAATGACTTGCACTCTAAGATGGGTCATCATTAGTCACCATAGAGTCTATGTTCAAGTTTTCAAGAACTGAACTCACTCTAGTCAATGTCGCAAACAAAAACTATGTTCAGGTACACTGGTAAAAACACTGTCTCATACTTAGACAAATATGCAATGCGCTCAGTCATACTTTCTCTCTGACTTGTGTGATCTTCAAGTGGATCATATGTTTCCATAATGACAACATCTATGCAATCAACTCAGCCAAATTTCCAACAATCTCTCCCTTTGTCATTGGTGGCAATATATGAGAAAATTGGCTAAGTGTGCAACTCCAAAATCTCAAAATTGTGGCCATAATATAACATATATATAGTATCCTTATAACTCATCAAAAATATTATCTATAATAAAATAATCCCCCTAAGAGTATCAACTCTTACCATATATTATCAATTTTTTGCTAAATATCTCTCCCCCTTTGACAACAATGATAAAATAACGGTAGGGAGGGCTACAAAATTGTATCACAAAATGAGTTATACCTCAATTTATTTATTGCAAAGCTGGTAGGCTTGCAACACAATCTAAAAAATGTGTCTTCATGTTTTCTATCTCCTTTTCCCATGACTTCTTAATGGAATCAGCCACATTGAGTAGTGCGCTCAGTCCATAAGATGCTATTTGACAAGCTTGGAGGTTTTCAAAGTTGAATTTATGAAAAGATGTCTTAGCTATAAGACAATCTTCTAACTGCTCTTTGATAAAAATTAACTTCATAGAAACATGCTCTCTCAAAAGAGTATATCTCCTTAACTTCCTATCTTTCTCATCTTGTATAATTCTGATTTCATCAAAAAGTTTCCTAACTTTCTTCTTAACATCACAGACCTTCATATTAGGGTTAGATAGAAGGTTTGTTTCATTCAGAATCTTTTCTTCCTTCAATTTTATCTTTTGATCTTCCTCATCTGTCAAAGTCTCTGATTTTGTACACTATATGTATAAATATTTTCCTGTCTCCAAATGTTTCCTCAAATATTTGATACAAATATCAAGAGTATTGATATCATTGCTAATGTACTGACTGACGTTTAACAACATTCTAGCCTCATAGTCTGCCTGTGCTTTCAGTTTTGCAATATTAGCTAGGTTAGTGAACTCATCATAAAAAGTGCTCATCACTTTCTTTGCCTTGTCCATAGGGTCTACTTCTACAATCTGTGTGGTCACAATACTTTGTAGCTTTTCAGTTAGGTCCTTCAGAAATCATTCAAGACTTTTAACTTTCTTATTCTTCCCAATGATTTTGTTCAAAGATGTGATCAATTCCATTTGATCATCATCATCCACTTCTTTTCCCAAATCCTGAAACAAAGATCCAATTTGTTTCTTCTTTCCAGTCTTAGGAGTAAGACTAATTTCTTCTTTAGAGGGTAAAAATTCTTGTACTTCTGATACTTTGGGTTCTTCAACAATAAATTGGGTCTGCTCTACTTCTGGAGTTCTATCCGGTTCATCAAGAGCCGAATTGTCAATAATGTTCTCTAGATTCTTGAATACATTATCATCAGTATCCAAGGTGATCCTTGTACCTTCAACATTCATAGATTTTTATTCAATGTTAATAGTTGGTGGAGAGGGAATATACTCTTGTTCTACTTCTTCTGCTTGCTTTGCTGCAACTGATGTCTCTCCAACAATTTCTGCCATAACTTTGATTATTGCTTATTGAGTCTCTGCATTCACTTGTTCATATTGTCCTACCATGATCTGAATGGTTCTCATTTTTGTCCTTAAATGGGTGCTAAGGGGCTTCAAAATTTGTTTAAGATGTTCATCATCTCTTACATTACATAGTTTATTTACAAGATTCTCTCTGATAGATTTGTCTTCTTCTTGTGCTCACATCTTCCTGTTAGCAAGTTTCTTCAATAAGTCATCAGGTATCTTTCCCTTAATAGAGTCAAAACTCTTATTAGCCAGAATCAAATGCTTGACCATTGCATTTTAAAGATTCAATTTATCAGAATAGTCATAAAGATCATAGTACTTATTCATTTTAGTGAAGTCTCCATCTTTTATAATTTCTTCATTCACTCTCTCAACTCTAGGTTTCCATGCTGTCTTCTTCATAGAAGTGTCATCATCTTTAATTTCTATAATTTTCCTAGGTACTGGTGGCACCAAAGTTTTTTGCCTCGTACCAGGTCTAGTAGTAATTTATTTCACTCTCTTTCTTGGTGTCGAGGAGGTAGATCTAGTAGGTTTTCTTGCTACTTGTTCCTTCTTAGGTTCCTCTACTTTCACCTTGACTGGTGCTGCACTAGATGATAAGGGAGGTACAGATAAAATCTCTTTCTATCCAATATCTCTAATTGTTGTTGCTGTCTGCTTTTCCACTAAGAATTCTCTCTTTGTCATTCCTATATCCTTCAATATTTTCTTAATAGTGCTCTCAAATCTTTTCTTAGACTATTTCTCCTCAAGTATAGCCTTTGCAGAGTTGAAATTTTCTTCAAAAGTTCCAAATTTGTTACCGTGGGTGTCAATCTTACACTTAAGTAGCCTGTTCACATATTCTTCTATCTTAGTTTTAGATATTTCATAGCCAAGAGGGTCTATGAACTCAATTCTAGGTTCAACTGCTTCAATGTATGTAAAGTCAGTGTCAACCATAAAACATATTTCATTCTTGTATTTCTCCACAAGAGATTGTGGAATCCTTGATCTGCTAGACACAATATTCTAAAATGTCTTAATAACAAGTACTGCACTCTCATTAAAACTGTCAATAACATGCTTTCTGTATACTACATTAATCCTTTCCATTGTATTTTGTCCATCATTCCAATCATTTCCTATGGTGTAAGGAAATCTCCTCAAAAGATGAAAAAACATGTAAGTGATCAAAGATGAAAATCTGAATTGTGCATACTTTGTCTTCTTAATCTTCTCCAGGTTCTCAAAAAATTGAATCCTTAGAATTTCACACATATCAACTGGGAATTTTTCAACACACATCAAATAAGCTATGTGTACCATTCCAGCTACCATGTCATCCTCTCTTGAATTTGCACAAAACTTGGTTGTTAGGATCTTGCATAAGTATCTAACATCATGTTGATGGATCTTACTAATTACAATTCCTCTACCATTATAGGATGAATTAGTGTTATCAATGACTATTTTTCTCATGTTCTTCTCATTTAAAGGAATAGCTCCAGACTTAGACAGTCCGGTGACTTCATGAATCAAATCAGCTGTAATGTCTATTACTCTATCTTCTAGCCAAAACTTCCCATTATGAATTTTGCTAAGGATTATCTTAGTGCATTCTTCATTATCAAACTCATACTACAATGCATGCTTAACAATCTCATTGTATTTCAAATGATCATATCCTTGTTTCAATGACATGTCCTAGTTGTAGATCTTCTCATACTCAGTTGTAAAATCACTATCACTGATGGTTTCTAACTCGCATCCAAGATAACTTCTTACATTCTCTAAATGCAAAACTTTATCTGGTATGGATGATAAAGCTAACTTGGGGTCTTCTTCTAGAGGTTCTATTGGTTCCCTCTTCATTCTACATCTATTTTTATCTCTAACATTATGAATTAAAGTTACATCCATGATTACTTCAAATTCCTTTTACTGATTCACAGATCTGTCAAGTAAAATACCTCGATTTCATGATTTTAGGGCTTGCGTAGATTCAGTGCTCAAATCCTTCACCAAATCATTGTAAAAAGCTTCCAATCACTACTCTTTGATCTCCTTAACACTTGTGTTCACTTTGATGATCAAATAACACCAATCATAATCTTTTATTACTTTAATCTCACTTAGTTCTGACATCACATTCAATTCTTTTGTCGCTTCTTTCCAAAAAGTTGTTTATGCTAACCTGCAAAACTTAAAACTTCTTGCGATCTTGGAAAACATAATATTTTTCTTTGCACTCTTAACCATAGCATTATAATATCATAAACTACCTTCCATTAACTGCGCAAAACTTAATTCATCATAAATCTACTTCTACACTAATCTAAGTTCCTAATCTACTATAATTTTCATAAATTAAGTGCTTTTAGATAGATCAGGTAAGGATTCATTCTTACTACTTGATACTTCACCTTTCTGATTACCTTCAATGTTGAATATGTCCCCTTGATCTATGCTTTTAACAAAATTCACTTCATCTGTATTGCTACAACAACCTTTCTGTCTATTACTTGCATCTTCATTTCTTCTTTCATGATTTCTAGGGTTAGGGTTAGGATGAAAAACTCCATTGTTCATTCTGTAAAACTTTGCTATATGTCCAATCTTGTTGCATATCTGACAAACAATTCCATTGCTTCCATATCTTGGTCCAGGTGGATTAATCTATGATCTACAATTTCTAGCAATGTGTCCAACCTTGTTGCATCTATAACATATTACTCCATTTCTTATGTTCATATCTTCAGTAGGTTTCTTATCTACATTGTTAGTATCCCTAAACATTCTACTATTATTATTATTCTTAATAAATTTAGGTTTCCTACATTCAATATCTCTATGTCCAAATCCATGATAGTTATAACAATAACCATTAAGAGGTTTAAATTGCTTACCTGTGCAATCTTTCTTCATATGACCAATAGTATTACAAGCAAAACATCTACATTTGAATTCTCTTTGCATACCTTTGAATGGTTTCTGAAAAGATGCTTGTCTATCAATCTTCTCACTAGTTGAATATAGCCTTTCAAGTTGTTGCTTGGATTGAGTCAGTTCACCTTTCACAATCTTGTTGTATTTCTCAAGTTCTACATACTACAAATTGACTTTCTCAAGTTCAGATGTTACATTTCCAAGTTTAGATTTCAATCCTTCATTTTTAGTTTTTAGAATTTCATTCTCAGATTTTAGATTCGCTTCATTCTTTCCATTTCCATCTTTCAAACTAAGCTTCAAATTTTCTATCTTCAATTCATGCTTAAGGATCTCATTTTATTTTTTCAAATTGTCATCACAATCTTCAATAAGAACTTCAGATTTCTTTTCAGATCTCAGATCTTCTAATTTTTTTTTCAATTTTTCAATGAGGTTCTTTGCATCATCATATTTTCCTTTTAGAGTGTCTCTTTCATTAGTAAGCATATCAATCTATTCAAGAGCTTCTTCAAGATTCTTCTGTAGTTGATCCATATCCATAGAGATCTTACTCAACCTGCTAGGCTTTCCTTGAATGATTCTTTTTCGAGTAACTAAGCTCTGATACCAATTGTTAGAAATAGGGAATACTAAGAGGGGGGGGTGAACCAGTATTCTACAAACTTTATCTTTTGCCCAATTATGGATATAACAGATAACCTTTACACATGCATAACATAAGAAGCTAAACAACATGCATAGCAATAAAACTAAAGAACTCATAACACATGATTTGTTCTCATGGAAACCCTCGCCAAGGGAAAACCCCAGTGGGGATGGTACCCACAAAGATCCACAAATCAAAAGTATCCTGTTAAGGATGTTGACCCTATTAGGAGTCTATTATAGGCATATAGTGTATCAGTCCTGATTAAGGGACTATAGGCCTTGTTAGAAGCCTCAACCTTGTTAGGAGTTGGTAGTACAAAATGTGATTACCAGCTGAGCCCACTGCCCAAACAAGTAATATACAATATACACTAATTAAAAAATAGGTCAAGGTACATAACCTTATACTTCTTGCAACAATATCTCTTCACTGATCTTTCACTATCGCTATTACATATGCTTCATATACTTCACATCATACTTCTACAATTACTTCCTACTTGTTACAATTACAACTGTTACTTCTTTTTTTACAATTACAATTACATTTACATATATACCAATAGATTTATCCAAGAGTAAACATCTAGTATGTCATCCCTTTATATTGTTAAGATATTATTTTGATAAACAAAATAATCCCTTAACTCTTTACCAATTCTGCCTTCATATTCTATCCTGTCGGCTTCACACTGTCTTCAGCAAAACTATCATAACTTCTTCTGCAAATGCTGTACTAACTTGCACTCTAAGATGGGTCATCATTAGTCACCATAGAGTCTATGTGTTGGCATTAAGTAGGATTGCCACTAGTGACAACACTTATTTGCATTTTGAGTGTAAACCAAGCAGAATAGTGCAAACCGAGTAGAACAGTGTAAACCGAGCAGAACAGTGCAAACCGAGCAGAACAGTGTAAACTAAGCAGAACAATGCAAACTGAGTAGAACAGTGCAAACCAAGTAGGACAGTGCAAACCGAGTAGGATAGTGTAAACCGAGTGACATTATGTCTACTGAGTCACAAGTATTTACCGAGTTTGAAACCTACCGAGTGGTTAGTATGAACCGAGCCTTCACTTCTACCGAGTGCATGACGATGCTGAGTAATGCAATGGACGCCGAGTATCAGAAAGTCACCGAGTTAGTTTGTAGGAACCGTGTAACCATACTTGGGCCGACTTAGTAGCACTTATGTTTATTTGTCAAGCTGACTTTGTAATTGTAATTAATTGTTTAGACTTGTATATAAACAATGTTGTACAAATACCAAGAAGTATGAATGTGAAAAAAAAATGAATATGAAATAGAAGAGAAAGGCAGAGATAAGCGAATTACAAAGGGTACAGCAGTATAAGAACTAGCAAAGATCTATCCATCACAGAAGGTGATCAGTACATCAACGAATCTCATTCAGCAATCCAGTTGCAAAGTAAGAGATCTACTGTTTCATCCTAACAGGTGAATCAGCTTGAAATCCTTTAACTGGGTAGACTTAACATTCTTTGTAAAATCTCTTAACCGAGTGCATACTTCATTGTATGTTTGTAAATCCTCTAACAAGGTGGACCTAGCAGTCCTTATTGCTCCTAGTAGGGTAGATCATCAGAAGTGATTAATTGTAAGCCTTAACCGGTGAACTTTATACTGCAATATTAAATCTTTGTGGGTTTCATCCCCACCCCATTTTTACTTTCTTTTGGAAGGTTTCTAGGTAACCAAATCTATGTGTCATTGTTGTGAATGCTTTTAAGTTTCATGCTTTCTATATGCAAAAGGATAAAGTGAACTATATGTTAATACATCTGAAAGAAAATTTTGAAGTTACTGATTCACCCCTCCCCTCTCAGTAACTTGGTTAACTCTTGAATATTTCCAACAATTGGTATCAGAGCTGTATTGGTTCTCAAGATAAAGCTTAACTAGCTTGAGCAAAGATCCAGGACAATGGAGGTATTCAAACTGAACAAGGTGATTGAAAATGAAAAGCTAGATCTAGAAATAGCCATAGCTAAACTTAAAGAAGCAAAAGAACATCTTTCCCAATCCCTAAGAAGAGGGAAGGAACTTGCAAATCAGATGAATGATCATAATTACATTGAAGAAAAGATTGAAGATCTTTTTCCCTCAGATAGCTCAGATGAAGCAAACAATGCTGTCAAAGAACTCCTAGAAAAGAATGGGTCTCTGCAGGAAGAAGTGAGAAAATTAAAAAGAGAACAAGAACTACACTCAACAAGATTTTGTGAGATCTTAGAACAAAGAAACAAGTTGAAAGATGAATTAGATGGAAGGAACAATGAAGTCCAAAATAAAACCCTTCAGCTAGAAAACCTAATTGATCATATCTCCCATACAAATGAGGAAATTCTGACTCTAAGATCAGAAATAGAAAGCACAAGAGAAGAACTAAGATCTGAAAAAAAATCAATCTAAGATTGGTGGATGACCTAAACAATGAAAAACAAATCAATGAAAGAATGCTGAAGAGCCAAGAAGACTTAAATCAGCTGTATGATCGAAATCTTCATAGGCAAAAAGGAAAAGCAGGACTTGGATACAAAGGAGAAGGTGAATCTTCTAAGCAAGGTACTCAAAGGAATCAGAAACCTACTTGTAATCATTATGGCAAAATAGGACATACTTCAAATAAATGTTGGAGCAATGAAAAAGCAGAATTCAATGGAAAATGCTACAACTACAATCAGAATGGTCACAAAGCAAATGAATGTAGGGAAAAACCAAGATTCAAAGGTAATTGTCACAAATGCAACAAACAAGGTCACAAGGCATCCGAGTGCAGATCCAAAACATTCAATCCAGTACAAAAAATTATGAAAGCAATGTTTGGATGGGATTACAACACCTGTTGTAGATGTCATTATTGTGGAGAATATGGACACATTGGCATGAACTGCATAAAACATCATCTAAGGAAAAGAGATACTACCATAAGATGTTTCAAATGCACTAAACTCGGTCATATAACCAGAAATTGCATGAATGCTAGTGAAGTTGAAGATGGAAAGAAGAATGAAGCAACTAAGGTCAGGAAACAGATGAGACAACAGTGGGTTCCTAAATCTACCGAGAAAACTAGTCCAAGTAATGGAATGGGTGGCTCTACCGACTCAAACTAAATTCCCAAGAAAGCACTGGAACTGTATTCTCATAGACAAATTTCAAGCAGTTCCAGAATTGAATTAAAAGAAAGATCTAAATCAGCATACAAGATGCAATAAGATCACAAGAAGGTCAGTATCAGTTTTCACCGAGCAAGGTCGGGAACTATCTAATATGATTACCGAGCGAGGTCGGAGCAATATGAATTCTCAAGTTCACCGAGTTGCAAAGTCTTTACCGAGAAATTAATTCATAGTGGGTGACAGTCTGTCGGAATTCATACCCTAATTTCTATGAAGCATTAATGACAGAGTTGTAAATGAAAGGCAAGAAATCAAACTCATTCTTCATCGTGAACTTTAGCATTTTGAGAGCAAAAAATTTCCAGAGCAATCAAGCAATTCAAATACTTTTGTGAAAAGAATTCTCTATGAGCTACCATGGCATCATCCAGCACTTCAGCGATGAAAGGAACAGAAATGATAATCAAAGGGGAATGGAGAGCACCAGATTTCAAAATCATGCCCACAATTGCAGCAGCCCTAGACCTGAACAGAGCTCAATCTCAGATTCCTCCTAAGGTACTACTTGTTAACGATATTTGTAATCATTTCAATTGTGAAATTCAAGAGATGGGAAACCTAGAGCTAGATATTGTGCATGAGGAACTGTGTGTGAATGGTATTCTGAAACCAGAGTACAAACATCTGGAAGACAAGGGATTAGTTCACATTACACATTTACCTCGAAACTTTCGAGAGAAATGGGTTAGATACATTCTCAGCCGTGTACATGAAGGCAAGATTTGGCTTGAGCAACCCATAGATATCACTAAGAAGATGATTCACCAAATCACCGGTCTTCCCATGTTAAACAAAGTTAAAACTACCAAAACCCTAGGTTAGCCGGAACTGGAGAAGAAAACCCTAGCCGAGTGGGACGGTAGAGGCATGAAAGTAAGCAGCATTACTAATGCTAAACTAAAGTTTGGAACACACGTCATTGCTCATCAAATATATAGTTCAAGTCGACAGAATAGTGTTTCCTATGAAGCCATAGACCTAGCATACAAAGTGGTAAAGAATAATTTATCATTTGACCTTGCAGATTTGTTGTTAAAACAATTTAACAAGAACATGAAAAGCATTCAAACTTCCAAAAACAATCCATGTAAGTTTGGATCTCTACTGGTCTATTTATTTTTCTATGTTCAAAAATTCTTCCCTTCCAAAGGAAAAGTAATATGCAGAAAGGATGTGCCAATTCTTTATGAGATAAATGAATATATTTCAGAAATGGGTGAAAATTTTGAGAACATCATGGATAGTTATTTTGAGTCTTTCAAGGAGAAAATGAACGATAGATTCTAGATTCCACAAAAGTTGGTGGAGGATTATAAGGATGATATTTGTTTCATGGTGGACTGTGACAAAGTATACATTCAAGCAACTAAACCGAGGATTGTACATGTAAAACCTCTTCCTTATGAGGTAAACATTGATGAAACAAAGAATATCATTGAAGCCCTCCTTAATCAGCCTGTTAATCCCAAAGCTCCATATTTTGGAACATATGAAGAAGCAAAAGTGAGAATTGAATTAAGTATAAAGCTTCCACAGGTAGTAAATAAAGGAAAAAAGAGGATAGCCAAAATGCAAATGCTAACCGAGGACAGAGGAGAAGACATTGAAGAAGAAGAGGAAAAGGATGAGAAAATAGAGGAACCAGAACCTGCAAAGAAGAAAGGAAAGGTATTCATTACCAAGGAACCTAAGCCTCCCACTGCTGTATTTACAAGGAGAAGTGCAAGGGGTAAGGCAGACAAAAAGGACAAAGATATAATATTCAAAAAGCCTCCTCTAACCCTTCAAGAGAAGATCAAACTTTTGAGAGAAGGATCAGGATCTGAAGTAAGTAATATAAAATCTTTAAAATATGAAACAAGATCGGAAATAGAACAAAAGGAGATTGAAGATGCTATCATTGAAAAGATGGGACAGTGGAAATACTCTCTTGATGAAATAGCCCCACAGATTCTAGGAGCTTTATTAGATCCAATAAAAATGAGATGGGCCAATGCAAAGCAAATTATAAAAGACATATTTGATCAAACCCTGAAACAGTTAATGCCCAGCTTAAAAAATGATGAAATAAAGAAGGCATTGAAGGAGAATGAAAATAAGATGACATTGAAGTTCAATACTTGTTTAATTCTGATTAACAATATTGAATCGGTTGTGAAGAGTGCAAATGCCACATGGAAGAACATATACCATCTTCACCATCTGAGTACTGAACTAGTTATAATAAAAGACATTGAAGATGATAGTGATGAACAGGAAGAAGCCACTGAGGTAGATGATACTATGAGGATAGCGGCAAAAGTCATTGCATCACTTCCTACCTCTCCAGCAAAAGTTTCTACATCTAGCCCGGAGACATCTTCAAGCATGGTTGTGACAACTTCAACATTTGTCCAATCACCTATAGCAACAACAGAAGTAACTACCATTTCTTCTATCGAGTTGCAGTCTCCTATTTCATCAAGTTTTCCAGCAGTAAGTATTCCAGTTTTTGATTCTACAAGTGTAAATACTTCAAGTTCTCCAGTAGACAATATACCATTCTCTATAGCCAGTCCTACTATGTCTACTGTCACTACTACTAAGGCATTAAGTACCATAATAGATAAGCCTAAGGCTCAACTGAGTATAAGATTTTTGGGCAAGAATATAGTAGAGGATATAGACCTAGATGAGGAAATAGAGATTCCAACATTGGATTTTGCAAATCTATCAGCGGATCAAATGCAAAATATAGGTGAAATCCTCCAAAGGAAAGCGAAGAAAAAGAAGCATTAGGTTGAGACAAGGAATATAAAATCATTAAGGGTGCTAAGGACATTTTGTCAGAAGCATTAGGTATTAAAGTAGACTCCTATCAACATGTTTTGTTACAATTAGCAGAAGCGGTAAATAAGTACAATGAGGATTCATCTGGGACAGACAAGTTAGTTGAAAAAGTCGAGAAGAAATTCAACAATAAAGTGCTTGAGCACATTGCTCAGCACATAGCTATTAATCAAGTAGAATTATCTTCAGTTTTGGCAAACATTGAATCTTCCTATTCGAATGTTACCTCTCTTTTGGTCAAACTGTGCAATGTTGCTGAATTCACCAAGGATGTCAAGGATAAAATGAATAAAATTGATGAGGATTTGAAGATTAGCATACAGAAGCTGCAACTTGAACCAAGTTCAAACTCTGCTCATCACATGAAAATCTCATTCCTATCAAATATGCAGTCAGAACTACTGAAAGAAGACACAAGGATCCGGTCCACACTGCTAGACATTCAGAACATGATCCTTCCCATCATGAATACAATGTATAAGCACATTGAACATTCCAAAACATTAATTCATGACAATCAGTTCTCAATAGCAGATCACATGATTGAACTCTCTGCAGAAGTCCAAATTGCAATCCAAACATGCAAGATTCTGCAAGAAAATTGGGACAGAACCCTGGCACTGATAATGAAGGTACATTCTATTTTTCTATCAAATTTTGGATTCTCCCTATAAAACACTTGTATATACACCTTTGGCATTATCATAAAAAAGGGGGAGATATGTATAGAAGAAAAAGTTAGTACATTGAAAGGGGGAGATAATTTATAAAGCCCTACGACAAAGACAAATTTTGAAAAATCAAAATAAATCTCAGCATGGTTCATGTATATAAGTTTTGGGCAATAAGTGTTTTTGTCACTAATGCCAAAGGGGGAGATTGTTGGCATTAAGCAGGATTGCCACTAGTGACAACACTTATTTTCATTCTGAGTGTAAACTGAGCAGAACAGTGCAAACCGAGAAGAACAGTGTAAACTGAGCAGAACAGTGCAAACCGAGCAGAATAGTGTAAACTGAGTAGAATAGTGTAAACTGAGTAGAACAATGCAAATCGAGTAGAATAGTGCAAACTGAGTAGGATAGTGCAAACTGAGCAGGATAGTGTAAACCGAGTGACATTATGTCTACCGAGTCACAAGTATTTACCAAGTTCAAAACCTACCGAGTGGTTAGTATGAACTGAGCCTTCACTTCTACCGAGTGCATGATGATTCCGAGTAGTGCAGTGGACGCCGGGTATCAGAAAGTCACCGAGTTAGTTTGCAGGAACCGTGTAACCATACTTGGGTCGACTTAGTAGCACTTATGTTTATTTGTCAAGCCGACTTTGTAATTGTAATTAATTGTTTAGACTTGTATATAAACAATGTTGTACAAATACCAAGAAGTATGAATGTGAAAAAAAAATGAATATGAAATAGAAGAGAAAGGCAGAGATAAGAGAATTACAAAGGGTATAGCAGTATAAGAAGTAGCAAAGATCTATCCATCATAGAATGTGATTAGTACATCAGCGAATCTCATTCAGCAATCCAATTGCAAAGTAAGAGATCTACTGTTTCATCCTAACAGGTGAATCAACTTGAAATCCTTTAACCGGGTAGACTTAACAGTCTTTGTAAAATCTCTTAACCGAGTGCATACTTCATTGTATGTTTGTAAATCCTCTAACAAGGTGGACCTAGCAGTCCTTATTGCTCCTAGCAGGGCAGATCATCAGAAGTGATCAATTGTAAGCCTTAACTGGCCAACTTTATACTGCAGTATTAAAGCTTTGTGGGTTTCATCCCCACCCCAGTTTTACTTTCTTTTGGAAGGTTTCTGGGTAACCAAATCTATGTGTCATTGTTGTGAATGCTTTTAAGTTTCATGCTTTCTATATGCAAAAGGATAAAGTGAACTATATGTTAATACATCTGAAAGAAAATTTTGAAGTTACTGATTCACCCCTCCCCTCTCAGTAACTTGGTTAACTCTTGAATATTTCCAACACTATGTTGAAGTTTGCAAGCACTAAACTCACTCTAGTCAATGTCACAAACAAAAACTATGTCTGGGTACATTGGTAAAAACACTGTCTCATACTTACACAAATATGCAATGTGCTCTGTCATACTTGCTCTCTGACTTGTGCAATCTTCAAGTGGATCATATGTTTCCATAATGACAACATCTATGCAATCAACTTAGCCAAATTTCCAACACTTTTATGAAAGTGATATTTATTGTGATTATGATGATGAAGCAAGGTTGTGAATCTGAGAGAAGAGATTAGATGTGAGATCAGTAATAGACAGAGCTATTGTATGCACCCTAAAATGGTCACCTAGACTTTGGGCCCCATTCATCAATTTATCAATTTCCCGAATCAATGCTTTGCAATATTTTCAATCAAATCAATTTCCATGATCAAATCCTAATTCTATCATTTATTCGATTATATTCTATGGGTTAACCATTTTATTCTAAGTCTTTATTTAATTAAAAGGAATTCCCTACTGTTTTATTAAATAAAAATCCCCCACTTTCCTTTTATCCTAAGTTGCACAAATAAAGCATTATTCTTAATTTATAAAAAGAAGAAAAGGTCTTTTTGTCTCACATGGGGCACAAAAGTCAACACTTCTTTCTCATTGGAGGGGATTTGTGCACAAGGATTGATCCCACTTTCAAACTCCACCCTTGATCAAATCTTTTGCCTCTTAATCTCCATGGTCCATTTATCTTTAAAAGGAGAGCTCTTTTCTCATTCAAAGGATCCCACTCTTGATGCTAATGTTGTGCTATAGGTTTTCTTGGCGACTTTGGAGCTTTGGAGAGCTTGTTGCATTTTAGTCTTCATAGTTGCATTATAGCTTAGTTTTAATGGCATTCTTAGCTTAGTTTCCTTTCATGTTCTAGCTTAATCCACATAGTTTAATTAGAAAAGGCTTGTAATACTCTCATTTTCATAGCTTAGTTACATTCTTGCATCTTCATTCTAGCATAGCTTGCATTGCATTTCCATTTTGATTCTTGAGGATATTGGCATTCTTTCCCTTGTCTCTTTGAATCTCCCATTGCATGGTTTACTAGTAAGGTTATATGCTTAATAGCTCTAGCTGAGAGGTCTCTAAACACCCTTGGACTCCATGCCTAGGGAGCTCTAGGTTTCTTTCTCAAGGTTTCCAATCCATGGATGCCCTTGGAAGTAATGAATTAGAGAAGTGCACATTTTGAGCGTACATTTTTGGCACCCACCGTGGGGTAGAACACTTCTATTTTGCCTTTCTTTTCTTGCATTTTCGCACTTTTTTTCATCACTGTTAGCTTGTTGTTTCAATTTTATTTTTTTTTCTTTGACAGAGTATCATACAACATTCTTCCAGTATCATATGATAGTTCTCTACATACCCATACGATACTTTTCTAGTAAAAGTATTGTGCGACCATATAGGACTCTATCGTGTAGCCATACAGTACTTTGTCACCTAGATACAGTGTGAACTATCATACATAACAAAAGTATCGTACTCCTATACTGCGAAGTATCATGCAAAATTTATTTTGATAAAACTGTCACCCAGGCCTGGTAGCGACTGATTTTGGTGCTTTCTTTGCAAGATTTGGATTTGTTTCCTTGTTGGTTTTGATTTGTTGTGTTAGGACATAGTTTTATTTGTAGATTATATCTGATTTTGATGCACTAACCTTTGTGGGCCTAACAAGTTGTGTTTGTAGGTGTGCCCTAGTTGCTTGCATTATTTTCTAAAATAACTCATGTCAAAGCTTCAAATGCACAAGGGCTACTAATATTTCTTGCAGGGCTGCCCAAAGCATAAAAACAATCAAGTGCTTGTTCTTTGCTTTCATTTTTAAGTGCGGCATTATACTAGTTCATTTTTTTTAGGTACTTAATATCTTGTTATTAGAGTCTTTTGGTGGTAGGAGAGTATGCTCTTCACCCTTGTGGTGAACCAGAAATCTTTACCCATCTTTACATTTCAAAAGATAGAGGGCTAATTGAACATTTCTTGGTGTGTTTGGGAAAGACTTTTGAGATAGGAGAGTATGCTCTTCACCGTTGAGGTGAACCAAAAATCTTGACCCTCAAAGGTTAATCCACTTCTTGTTTAGTTTAGAATCCTTTAGTGGGCCTACTCTTGAGCAATCAAGAGGAATGACCCAAGTGGGGACAAGCTAATACATGGCTATTCCAAGCCACTATAAACTCAAGGCTATCAAGGACACAAAACCTTGGTAGACGTAGTACTTGTCTTTTCTTGGTGTGAGTACTTGTGGGATTGTGACCATGAGGAAAATGCTAAACAAGAATTCTTAAGGTACTCTTGTGGCCGCGACGTCCATTACTTGCCACAAGGTAAGGAGTCCCTTTGGGGAGAAAGAGAGGTATTGAAAATAGAAGCCCTTATTACAAACCTTAGATAGAAGCTACCTGATTTTGCCGCTCAACATCTTGGTGCAAGGATCGATCCTAGTGGACTAACCTGAATCACCCCAAGATTTTACTTACCATCTCTATTCCTTTGGTTGTGTCATTGACACTTCCACAACAAATCCAATATCTATTGTGGGAAACCACTTTGTATGAGGCAATGGGACATCAAGTGTGGGCCAAGTTGTTGAGTATTGAGCCTTTGTCTTTCTAGGCTAGCAAGTGCTTGAATTGTCTTTGCTGTGAGCTACCTGTGTAAATGTTCTTGAACATTAAACATCACGATAGTGCTCATAGGATTTTTTTTGTTTTGATATCCCAAGTGCATTTTTTGACAAGGTTGATTTTTCCCTTGCCCAAGTGTTTTATGAAATGTTTGATCCCTTACTATTTGCAAACTTGTCTATTTTTTGCCATTACTACGTTTGAAACTGAGAAATTGAACCTATCAACCTACAACTTTGACCAAATTACCTTCAAAACCTGATTTTTCACATTCACTGGTCAAGAGTCATGCAATACAAAAAAATCATCACACACCTGCCTGAGTATTATCACGTGATACTTCATTGCTGCTTTTGTATTGCCTGCATATTATACACTCTATCATATCAACTGCCTAGATTCTATCATACTGCTTCTTGTGAAATGTCATTTGGTCAAGTTATGTCATCCTACTATCCTATGAACTATCGCATAGAGTCATCTTTCTATCTTATTGTTGTCTACAATCCGAAGCCAATTTGTGTCATTTCCAGTCTTCCTTGGTCATTCCGAGTCAAATCTTAGGTGCTATGACATATTGCTCAACATCCAAATGAACTTAAATGGTATCAAGTTGCACAAAATGACTCTTGATCTTCTTTCTTCCACAAATCCCATGTCTTCCTAGTCTCCCATTTCCATTAGTTCTCTTCTTCCTTCGTGCTTCTTCCTCTTCTTCCTAAACCCTTCACATCTTCTTGATTCTTTTCCTCTTATTATCTAGTCTATCTTCTTCTATTCATCTCTTCTTTCATTTCCATGCTTGATTCCTCCTCTTCTAGAACCATGAATCTCAACTATCTTGTTATGGAAGCTCTCTTAACAATAGATGATCTCGAACTCATTACTCAATTCTGTGAGTTTTGCTCCTCCAATAGTCCTAGAAATGGCACTGGTGATAAACTTAAGACAAAAATAAAAGAAAAATTGATTGAATCAGATGCCTTTGCTAGGGTCATGGACATGATCCTGTCATGAACTCCTTCTTCCAAACATTTTTAATCTTCTAATTCCCCTCATTATTCCTCATCTTCCAAGTCTTACCATGACTCTTCTAGACATTATTCTCATTCCTCATTATCCAAGTCTTCTTCCTCCACTAGGTCTTCACTTTCCTCTTCTTCATGATCTTGTTCCTCTTCTACTTATCCCAAGAGTCTTACTCCTCATCTCAAGATATACCATGATGAGAAAAATGAAAAACCTTGTGATACCTCTTCCATAAAGAGTGATATGCCCATCTTTGATGACTATGATGATGGACAATGTAGTGATACCTATGACACCTCTATTCCTAAGAGTCCTCCTAGTCATGTGCTCATGCTTATTGGAAATGGGTTGTCACATTGGATAGATTGTGATGGTGATCCATATGACTCTGATTTTGAAAGATATTTTGATGATTTCTATGAATAATACCTAGATGATACATCTACTTCCATTGAGGAAGAGAAATCTTACTGTGCTGATTATAAACATAAATATTATAAGTATCTCTCCTCTAAGAACTCTCATGCTGAAAATAAAGATTATACTCTCGAGCAAGATTATGTTAATGATGAACCTTTGTCTTGTGACTGTTCCCTTCCATCCCCTACTTCCTCCAATACACATACATTTCCTAAAGCTTCCAATTCTTTCAAATCTTTCACAAATCTTTCATCCAACAAAGTTCCTAATACTTTTCACTGGGTTCCCTATAGTTGTCCTCAAGGGCTACCTCTTAAAGAAACTCAAGCTAACCTTCACTTGGCTACAAATACTTTCAATAATGCTAAACTTAAAGAGCCTAAGCCTTTATATGCTATAATGCCTACTTCAGCTAGTCCTTCACCATCTCTTCCAAAGTCTTCCATACAATTCCAACATGCTTCCTTGTCCTTAGAAGTGGCTCCATGTCAAGAGGACTCTAAAAATGATAAAGAAAAGAACATAAAGAAAGATCAAGATCACGAACCCTCCATGTCATCCAATTCTTTTCATGATGTCTCTTATCCATTTCATGGTTCTTTTGATCCTCTACACCCTTTCACATTCATTCCACCATGTCTTAAGTCTTCTCCTAAGCAAGATCAAGCTACTACTTACACCATTGAGCTTATTGAAATTCAAAATAACCTTACTACACTTGCACTTTCCAAAGATGATACTTCCATTCAAAATCATACGCTTATGATATCCAAAGCTCCTTGTCAAGATCAAAGCCTTTCATCTTCTTGTTCTACCACTCCATGTTCACTTCCATTTTCTACTCTTCCTAAGTCTTTGCAAGCTTTAGAACTCACTCCTATTCAAGATGTTCATGATCCTATTGCAAATTCTAATGCTCACTCTAAAGATGCTGATGTCCTTGGTTGTCATATAGATGTTGATGAACTTATTGATTATCCTTTTGTATCTTCCACATCCATCCTTGGAACTCCTCCACTAATACTAAGAACTTCATGTCTCCCTTCCATATTGGGCCCTTATGTCCCTTCACTTTCCCCTCCTAACTCTCTTAATTCATCATCCATGTTGGGTCCTTATGTCCCTCCATCTCCTATCTTTCCTCAAGATCAACATAGATTCATACCCTTGAATCCTTTTCATCCTCCCACCCATCTAAACCAGCCATATACTCCATCTTCCACAAGTCCCAAGTCTTTTGGAAGTAACTTGAATGTTCAATACAAGAAAAAGAAAAAGTACAAGAATCCATCAAAAAAAAAAGATCACCATGTCTCCTCTAATCGACATGGAGGCATAAAGTCAAAAGAGATATCTATGAAGAAAACTCCAAGACAATTATGGGTTCCAAAATCCATCATTGAAGCTATTCTCTCTAAATCATCAAAAAGAAATGAAAAGCATACAACTATATGGATTCCAAAGTCTCTCTTGAAAGAGTCTGATGATGAGGAAAAAGTGAAGTTGACATTCAAGCTTCCAAAGGATTCCACTTCATCTTCTTCCAAAAAAAATCTTCCATTTCATGCACCTAAACTGCAACCTCTGCTATCCATTCACCATATTCCTTCATTCACATTTCCTCCATCCTCTCGCCAACCTTCAAGGTGTGTGTCGATGTTGATCTTGTCTTCCTTTCAATCTACCCTTTCACAATCCTTCCATTCATTATCCTTCTACCTTCTATCCTTTTTCCTCATTTGCCTATTCCTCCTATCTTCCAACCTCACTCGCTTTACATAAAACCTTATTCTCCATTTTTCTCTTCCATCTTCCTTTCCCTATCAACATTTTTGAGCATATCATTTTGAATCTTTGAAATATTATGGTTTATCCTTTCAAGGAGAATTATCTAAAAAGCTTGTCTTCTTCCAAAAAAATTCAAAAAATAGAAAAGAAAAAAAATTTAAAAAATTCAAAAAAGAAAAAAGAAAAAAAAATGAAAAATTTGAAAATGTGCCTTGGTGGAAACTTGGAAACAAGCACCTTGGTAGCAAAAGTAAAGAGAAATAAATTCATCCTATGGTGAAAACCACTCCCTTGTGGTGCCTTGGATAAGTATCGTGATGAAAACCTGACAATCAAGCATCATGCGTAGTTCTTCTACATATTTCATCCATTCCGTCTTCTCTTTGATCTTGACAATGTTGACCTATACACAAACATTTGGCTATCTTGTGAGCTATCTTATGATGATCTTTCTTTCATTTCATTCATGTTTAGCCTTCATATTTATGTTCCTCCATTCATTCTAGCCTTTCACTATCCCTTTCCCCTTTGGTCTTGATCTAATAAAAAAGAGTAAAACATGATGCTATGAAGCCTCTTGACATGTCTACTCTTTTGGACTGCATCATTTCCTTCTTTTGCATTACTCTTTTGTGACTTATCCTATGTGGGCCTTTCATTGCTTGTCCAAATGTGCTTTACATGATAATTTTTTCCCTAGCTTGGGTACTCTTGAGGAGTTTTCCCTTGAGGATTTCTTTCTTTCATTCTCCTTCATTCTCTTGTCTTCCATCTCTTCCACCAGCTTGCTAATCCCTCTTGTCCTCCACCTTGCTAGACATTGGGACTACACGATGTGATCTTGCTTGGGAGTTTGATGCCCATTCTATCTGGGGGCATCCTTTGTACATACTTATTGATCTTGGAAAAAATCCCCTAAAAATGATATATTGTCAAAAATTCTAAAAATAAAAAAATGTCCTAAAAAAATGATCATCTTAGTGAAAACCTAGCAATAGGTGCTTTGATGTATCTCAAAAAAATAATATATTCCAAAAATACCAAAAAAATAAAAATAAAAAATAAAAAATAAAAATAGAAAGAGTGCCTTGGTGAAAACTTAGAAACAAGTGCCTTGGTAGCAAAAATACAAAAAAATTATAAAAAGTCCTGAAAAAAAAAAAAGAAAAAAAGAGAAGAAAAAAATTGCAATAAAATTCAAGTGGTGAAAACTTGGAAATGGGCGCTACTTGTGGCCTTTGCACCCCTGTTTCTTAGCATTCATCCTTGACACTTAGCCTTTCTTCATCATGCCTTGTCCTTGTTGCCTTGGTTTGGAATTGGTCTTTGTCTTTGTCTAGGGGGCATAATTGTGTTAGCTTTGGTCTCTTGGATGCATTAGTCTTAAGGACACCTTGCAAATGGTATTTTTTTCAACACCACCCCAACTATGTTTTTGAACACTTCCTTAGCGTCAAGTGTTTCTTAACACTTATCAAATATCTTACTTGCAATCTAGAATGATATGATATTTCCCACTGGCAGATGCGATACTCAAATTTTGACTCTATGACCTACACACACGCACTTAAACACTTGACTCACTGAGACTTGTTTGACTTTATTTCTTTGTGTGCTATTTATGATGATTTATTTGCTAAGTGTTCTCTCCCTAATAGTTTTCAATGATGCCTAGCTAGAAGACTGGGGGCACGAGGACATGTTTTATTTATTTTCTGCTTGTGGGTATATTTTGTTGGTCTTAGCTGTAATGAGCATTTATGCTTGTTCCACTTAACATTAGGATCTACAATGTATTATCCTTGACTATTTTCTACAAGTGCATGCTTATAGTCATCTTGAATTTCTTGTGTCTTGATGTGAGCATAATCTTGCTATACTAAACTTACAGACCCTCACTGCACTATCCATCTTGACCTACATGTCTTTGATGCTTAGGTGGGATTCCCACATATCTATCTGATATAGATCATATTCATATACCCATAGTTATACTAGTGTGTATTGTATGATCTTGCGATGCTACCAATAAAGCTCGATGATGATTATTAGAGTCTAATGGCTTTGTAACCTTGCAAGTAAACCACTTTTCATGTAGCTTGCATTCTTAGACTTCATGTTAATTTTCATTTTTAGGCTACATTAGGAGTTGGAGAGGGTTTCCCTTCATCTTTCTTTTGGACTTTTAATCAATTGTGATCACATTTTGATCTTCATTTCCTTATCTTCTTTCATGATCTCAATCAAAATTTCTTATATTAAACAGTTGATTGATTTTGGGGCATTCTCTTTCTTAAGGAAAATTTTATTTCTTCTCTTCATTTCTTTTCACCTCTTCCAAACTTCGATCTTCCATTCACTTTCACCCCACTTCTTTTCTTCTAATTCAACCTTGGGGAATAATCTTTCATGATCTACCTTGGTTCTGTGATCCTTATATCTTTCATCTTACATTAAGAACCTTATCTTTAGTTCAATTTGATCAAATTTATCAATTTACTATTTCTCCTCTATCTCATTTTGATTTCGATCATGAGGGGGAAGTACCTATTAAACTTCAATCTCTAATTCAATTTTATCAAACCTTGCTTGAGATTCTCATCTCTTATTTTAGACTTGACAATTACCTATTTACAGGGGTGTTGGTCTTGTCTTTTTCAATCAGCTTATCTTTGTCTTGATGTGTTCCCATCCCTCGATCACACGTCTGGGTTGTATTGTGATCCCAAATCGATCTCACATTTCAACTTCATTCTTTGACTACATGTGTTCCCATGAAGATCACACATTAGTCAAAGAGGCGCAAATGTATGCACCCTAAAATGGTCGCCTAGACTTTGGGCCCCATTCATCAATTTATCAATTTCCTGAATCAATGCTTTGCAATATTTTCAATCAAATCAATTTTCATGATCAAATCCTAATTCTATCATTTATTTGATTATATTCTATGGGTTAACCATTTTATCCTAAGTCTTTATTTAATTAAAAATAATTCCCTCCCCTTTTATTAAATAAAAAGTCCCCACTTTCCTCTTATCCTAAGTTGCACAAATAAAGCATTATTCTTACTTTATAAAAAGAAGAAAAGACCTTTTTGTCTCACATGGGGCACAAAAGTCAACACTTATTTCTCATTGGAGAAGATTTGTGCACAAGGATTGATCCCACTTTCAAACTCCACCCTTGATCAAATCTTTTGCCTCTTAATTTCCATGGTCCATTTATCTTTAAAAGGAGAGATCTTTTCTCATTCAAGGGATCCCACTCTTGATGCTAATGTTGTGCTATAGGTTTTCTTGGTGACTTTGGAGCTTTGGAGAGCTTGTTGCATTTTAGTCTTCATAGTTGCATTATAGCTTAGTTTTCATGGCATTCTTAGCTTAGTTTCCTTTCATGTTTTAGCTTAATCCATATAGTTTAATTAGCAAAGGCTTGTAATACTCTCATTTTCATAGCTTAGTTCCATTCTTGCATCTTCATTCTAGCATAGATTGCATTGCATTTCCATTTTGAGTCTTGAGGATATTGGCATTCTTGCCCTTGTCTCTTTGAATCTCCCATTTCATGGTTTACTAGCAAGGTTATATGCTTTATAGCTCTAGCCGAGAGCCCTCTAAACACCCTTGCACTCCATGCCTAGGAAGCTCTAGGTCGCTTTCTCAAAGTTTCTAATCCATGGATGCCCTTGGAAGTAATGACTTAGAGAAGTGCACATTTTGAGTGTACAACTATAACTGGAACTATCCAAGCAAGATAAGTGCTTGTACTATTCATTTTTGGAGAACTCTTTTGAGACTATTTTGATTGTAACAGAAGTTTTCTCACCACCTTTAACTAGGTGTTTTGCATTCCCCTAATAGGGTTTTGTAATCCTTTAACAAGGAAATGTACTATGTAATCATCAGCTTCTAATAGGGATAGATCTCATAATAGAGATATAATATTTTAGTGCATAGTTGTGGGTACCATCCTCTCAAGGGTTTTCCCTTGGCCATGGTTTCCTCAAGAATAAATCATTCTTTCATGAGTTATGTGTTATTCTTTAATGTTCTTTTAATTTATGAATTATTATAGTTTATTTATAATTCATTGAAGTTTAAATTAAAGTGTAGTAATATTGAACCACCCCCCTATAAGTATTACCTAATCCTAACAATTGGTATTAGAGCTACTGGCCCTTGGAGAGAAAGCCTAACAACTTAAGGGAGATCAGAATGGATTTAGAAAGTTTGCAAGAGAACTTTGATGCAACACTTGAAGATTTGGACAAAGAGAAGGATGAGAATGGAATATTAAAATTCAAACTGAGAAGAACAGAAGGTTTCATCAGGAAACTAAAAGAACAACTTGAAACTTCAAGATGTCAAAAACAAGATCTTATGGACAAAATTAGTAAACAATCAGTCAATGATACATCAGATAAAGTAAAGAGGCTAGATCAAGAAAAAAGAAGAAATCAATCTTTTGATGATAAAAGAGATTCAACATGAAAAGGATGCAAGGAACAAAGTTGAAGAATCATTGAAAGAAGAAAATGAATAGATAGGAAAAATGAAGACTGAACTTGACCATTACAAAGATAAGTATCAGGAATTGGACAAATATAATTAGATCATTAAAGGTAAACTCACTCAAGATAAATTACACATTGAGAAGTTGCACATGAGTAGTGACAAAATTGATGAGCAAAGAGCAAGATAGAAACCCAAAGGAGACATGATTGGAGTTGGATTCAATGAAGCAGAAAGTTCTAAAACCAATGAAGGAGCAAGTGAAGAAAAGAATGAAGAAATACCTACAGGTGAAGAAAGCCCTACTCATGAAGAACCTAAAAAATAGGTCAGACCTTTTATAGGTAGATGCTTTGGATGCAACAAAGTTGGATACATGAAAAGAGATTATAGAAATAAAGGTACTTCTAAACCCTTTACTAGCTACTATTTTAAGTGTTATGAGTATGGACACAAGAAAGAAGATTGCAAAAAACTAGATTAGTCTAAATATAAGAAAGATTATGTCAGAGAACAACCAATAGCCAAGATCACATATAAAAAATGCAACAAATTTAGACACACTGCTTGGTATTGTAAACTACAAGTGAATCAATCTAGAAGGAGACCCCCTACATGTTACAAATGCAACAACATTGGACACATTGGGAAGTTTTTTAAATACAATGGAGAGGATAAAAAAAGAGGATCAATAAGATCAAGTGAACCATGAGGACCACCTCTTGTGGTTATAAGAAAGAATGTTGGTCACAGTGGTAAGAGTCTTAATGAGTACATGAATGAGTTTGAGAATAATTTCAAGAAATTAGAGAGAAAGGAGGATGACAAGATATGGCAAGTAAAAGTTTTAAACAAGGCATTAGTTTAGGGAGAGACAATTGATGATACTGTCTCTTTTCATGATGAGTTCTTTGAGGCATCGACATAGAAGGTCGCATGGCCTTAAGGGGAGCATTGGATGCTGAAAATAGAATATATCTAGCCCCTATATATATGGAGTAAGCCTATGCAAGCTTAGGTATGGTTTGTGCAGACACTTTGGAGTCTGTGTATGAGAGTGCAACCTTTGGATATTCATGTTATACACTAAGTTTACAACCTTGTTTCAAGCTCTCGTAGTCTTGATAACCTAGTATAACATGGGAATCATCTCTAGGTTGTGGGACCTATGCTAACTGAGATGAGACCTCTAGGTTCTAGGCTGGTTCCTCTTGGATAATCACCTTAATTTTTTTCTTGACATGAAAAGTAAACTTTGGAGGGAAAGGGATAGAAGGAATCCTTGGAAAGGGAAACTACTGAAAGCAAACTACCTACTAGGTGATACACCGAAATTAGGGTCTGAATTGCAACATAGAGGAATGGAATCAATGAAAGGCTTAGGTCTAGTAGGTCACAACTTACTGAATAGGCTTGCATAAGTGTTTCATAGGAGGGCTTGAACATAAGACACAACCTATGACCTGCAAGCAGACATTCACTTCTGCAACTCGGTGTAGGAGTGAGACAAGACTGTTAGGGGGGCTAAAGTATACCCACAAAAACATCTAAATCAGATCAAACACAATAACACACATAATTATAGAAAGTAAGAGGGATCAAAAACCCTAAGTTGTCATTGAAAACATGCATAGACTTCAATTCATTAAGAGATGATCCAAACAAGGAAGCATCGGGACATGAAGAATCGTCACAAAATACCTCTGCAATGTTTGAATAATCAATGGGAGATTACAAAGAGTAGAAGACCAGAGGGTAGAGAAGATACCACAAATAGCCTTCTGAGAAAGGATGACTTTCTTTCAAAAGTGGACTCTCTCTTTTACAAAATGTGAACTCTCTGAGCACAAATGCTCTAAAATTACAATATATACATCTCAACTACATGCAGGCAGGAGTCAAAAAACCTAACCTAACTAGGGTTACAAGGATTTTACAAGAATAAAACCAACCCTAACTCTATCAACTCCTATCATAAATACAACTCTATAAAATCATAGTTGATCAGATATTTGTTTACATGCCCATCCCTATACTACATCCACCTGTGGACAAGCAACCCTGATCCATCAACATTCCTACAACTTGATGTGAAATCAATAACATGGTACCTCAGGAAGTAGGAATCAACCAAAGACAACTTTTTAGACCTTATCATCATCCTCCCAACCACAAATGTCGGGAAGAAATAACTCTGAACTACCATGTTGTTTTATATGGATTTCTGTGTGAAACAATGGTGAAACCCTTCTCAGAAATATTTGAATTTAAATAACAATGATTAGTAGGTCATTTTTAAAACATAGAGATTGATATCTTTTATCTCCCAGTAGTCAAACAGCTCAGATTATCCTGACAACAGTTATAAAACCCTTTGAAAAGTCCTTGGCCCACCTCGACACACCGTAGCCAATGAGACTTTAACACGTCAGCATATTTACCCACTTGGACCCACTTGACTTTTGTCTTCTTAAGTCATGAAGAATTATTTAAACCTCAGGCCCAGACTTTCCACTTGTCACTCTTTTATTTATTCTGACCGCCTTATCAGCAAACACCTTGGCAGTTCTCTGACATCGGACCCACTGAGAACAAGATTCCAATCCAACAGTGGGTGCATGATCTCATGGCCCTTGAATATTTCTTCAAAACATGCACCGACTGTAGATCCTTTTAGAACTGGGACCCCACTAACACATGGGTCCACTTGCAAATTCTCATCAGCACATGACAACCAATCACAAACTAGCACATCAGCACACCTAGAAACACGGTCCCATAAAATTTCTCTTTACTTTGACCAATCAAAAGATGGCATGTCACCCTAACTTGGCATTGGACCCATTGATAAGACCTAAACACTTGGAAAATTTGACGACTAACACATAATCTCATGTGTCAAAAAACCCCTTCATGAAGATACACCAGCCGTCGATCCTCATCCTTCTGACATCCCTGCAGAGACTCTGACAAGGCCCCACTAACAAATCCTAGTCATTGCTATGTGGACCAATAGAAGATGAGCACATCAAGAAATGAGCACCCATCCACAAGGCTCTAACAATAATGTGAAATCGACAGTCGATGCATGATCTCATGGCTCTGACACAACCCATAAGATCATGCGCCAACCATAGGATCAAAAGGAACACAGTCTATTGGGCCCGCTCTAACAAGGTTACACATCACAACTCTTCAGCCAATTAGGAGCTTCCACATAGGATGATGTGGCAATGGACCCACTCAAGGTTTGAAGTGCTGAGAAAAAGGGAAGATCAACGATCGTCTAAAGATCTCATGCTCTGACAATGGCCTATGCGAAGATATGCCAGCCGTCGGTCTTCATAGCTGGGACCCCCCGGTTATCTAAGACCACCGAATCATTAAGCGACCATGCAACCAAAGGAAATGTTAACCACTCACTGAGTTGCTAGCCATTTAGCGATGATCGTGAAATGTTGAGATATTACGTGAACAAGGCATTCGTTGATTCGCCAAAAAGGGAAGGTAACCGCCAGAGAAAAAAAGGAGTTAGTGGCCAGCCAATAGGATAAAAGCACACATGGGTATTGGGGAGTTTTAAGTGGCTGATAAAGTAACAAAGAATTATAACAAGTTTTAGGGTTTGATGAGGGTTTGGCTTGCAACGGCTAGTTTTATGAATTTTTAAGGACTTTTCACCTAGCGAGGGACCTAGAAATAGTTGCAGAGACCAGAGGGAAAAAGATAACTCCATGAAAAATTGTAGAGTTCTTGGAAGGATAAAAATGTAGACCTTGAAATGGGAATTGGCCAAATTTTACATGGGACATGAAAAATTGGGCAACAATTCATTCTGTGTGTTTGCGATTTTTATGTTAAGTGGATGAGATGCGAAGTTGAGATACTTGTGTTTAATGAACTCACTCAACTTGAAAAGGATAAAATGGCTTGAAAGATATCATTTATACATCATTTGATTATCAATGACTAAGGAGAGCAGAGTTGTCAAGTATTGCAGTGATCTAGCAGAGAGATTTCATGATCAGGTGAAGCAAAGTACCAGATTCAATTATGTTTAAGGTATTTAGACCTAATCTCATAGAGAAGTTATGGATGCACTAGTGGGTTATGATGTCATGGATAGACCTAGGAATAAATATAAGAGACATCCATTCAAGTCTTGTGAGGATGATCTAGAAGGAACATTTTCACAAACCCCCATAGACGTATTGTATGTAGAAGACATTAGGGCATACATACATAGCAAGTATGAAATAATTGGAGATGTAAACATATACAATGAATTGGACAATATGATAGAAGAAAATGGATCCATGGTAAAGTAATTTAAACACCTACAATATCAATCTACCATCAAGTTAACCCACTCACAGAATTCACAGAAGTTGAATCGTTTAAGATCGTTCTTAGAAAAATCCATGATTAGTTTGTTTAGATTGGAGATCAACTAGTAAAGATTTGTGCATAGATGATTCATGAGATTACAGGCCTTGATAATGAAGGAGCCCTACCTGTAGAAAAAAGGATCCTAACAAAATAGGTAGAAACCCTAACCTGTTCCAAGTGGGATAAGAGGGTGAATACAGTTAATGACATCTTTCAGTGAGATGTTAGGCTGGTAGCAATGTTGTTGGGTTACAAGTTATTTTATAGTAGCAGACCAAACTTTGTATTAGATGGAGTTGTAATGATGGCTTATAGGATGGTTAAAAAAAATAAAAAAATATAACCTTTGTGAAGTCCTAGCACAAAATTTTCTAGAGAATGTTACAACTATAAAGAAAGACAAATCTAAAGCATTTAGTTTTGGATCATTTTTAGTTCATATGTATATTTGTATCATTCACAAGTTTCCTGGCATGCACCCTAGGGCATGGAAGGACAATGTACCCACTGGAATTCATATTTCAGAGTACTACCAAAGAAAAGATAAGAATTGGGTTGATGGTGAACTATTTGCCATGACAAAGATACTACAAAGGTAGATGAAAGAAAGGTATAGGATACTGGAAAATATAGTTGAGAAGTATGAGAAAACCATTTGTTTCATGGTTGAAACTAATTGTGTTTTCTTTGAGATAGTAGAACCAAGAATGAAACTATGTTATTCTATGGATATAAACTAAGTGATGAGATTATAACCATGTAGGTAGAGCATGAACTGGAAACAGAAATAGACCCTACCCAAGAAAGATGGGGAACATATAGGGAGAAGTATGAAATATTCAAAGAAGAGAAAGAGAAGCTAACAAGGAAAAGGAAAGTCATAAAAATTATTAAAGATATCACTGCGAAGGTAGGAATCACAAGGGAGTAGTTGATAGACATGAGAAAAAAGATGGAGGCATCTTATAGCATTTATATTAATGCACCTATTCCTTCGGAGGCAGATAAAATAATAAGCCCTAGTATTGATATGGTTGACTTGTTAGTTACCCAAGAAGAGGCAGCACACAAAGTTGTCTCTGCGATCATCCCTAGGAGATCTAAAAGATCAAGTAAGAAGGATAGTCATAAAGAAAAAGAGATAGAAGTGAAAAGGAAGAAGAAAGAGGAAAAGGTAGTTGAAAAAGTTGAAGAGAAAATAGTACAAAAGAATCCACAAATCTTGTGGAAACCAGACCTTAAATCACTGTAGAAGAGAATGATAAAAGATGGGAGCCTAAAGATAGTGGATAGGTACTATGAGAGATATGGTCTTGAGGAGAAAGTGATCATTGAAGATACTATCATTGAGTATCTACTAGATTTCAAGAAGAATCTATTAGAAATTGAAGGAATCATCCCTAAGGAGATTTACAATAAGTTAGAGATTAGAAAACAATTGGCTCAGTCAGAGGATGAAAACATAAGTAATAAGGCTATTGAGGACATGTTACCTATTGTCTCAATATAGGAAAGAGATAGAATAATAAATGTATTGAAACCTCTGTTGAGGACAAAGGCCAGACTAGTCAAAATCATGGCTAGAAAGTATGATGAAGTGATTGAGGACACTCAAAAGGCATTAGATAAAATCCTAGTGAGTGATATGCCAAAGAAGACCTCACATCCCAAGGTTACCAAGCCCACATATCTAGGATTGGGAGAAAGATCCAATATATTGGATGAAAGTGTACAAGACAACATGCAACCAAATTTCTTTGTCTCTTGTGTGCTTGTGACCCTTGACACTTCACATGATGTTAATGATCCATTTTTGGATAATATGGATAGTGTGATGGAAGTTGGAGAAAAAAATAGAAAGAGGAAGAGAAAAAAGAGGATACATAAGAAGAGAAAGTACATGAGAAGGAAATACAATAGGAAGAAAAGAAGGAAGAAGAAATCAGAACATAAAAAGTTGTTGAGGTTAAAATGGACACCTTTTTATTGTTGGCAAGTATGGCCAAACTAGTAAGTTCAGATGTAGATAGTATGGATGAGGATGAGCTTATGAGGCTATCCTTCATGTTCTTTACCAAGGCTAAACAAAGGTCAATACAGAAAGGGGACAAAAGAATGAAGGAAATGGTGATGGCTCTAGAAATAGTGAACAAGCTACTTCCCTCACTAGTTATCTTTTTGGAAAAGGATGAAGGTGAGAACCTTGGTACAATACTAGATAGCTTTGAGAGTCACTTGGACTCATTGTTAAAAATTGTAGCAGACAAGGCAGAGAAGAACTTTCTAGAGAAGAAGTTGAGAGAAGTCTATCATCCCATTTCATGGGACTTGGACTTTCTCAAGGATACTACTCTTAAGGCCAAGAGTTGTGTATCACAAGGTAGGAAAATTTACAGGTACTACATAAACCCTTGCAGGCATGTAAATACTATTGAGAATATTGTAGCCAAGGATAGGGCTACTCTTGATAGTCTAATGAATAGATGTGAATCATCTTCACTAAATATGGGTGAAATGGATAAAGAGACATCTAGGATACTAGAAAAGATCAGTGTATTGGAATAGAGAAAGGGAGAGTTGCAAATAGATTTGGCTTGTTAAGAAGCCTGTTGACCCCTAAGGTTTCAATGCTTGAGACTCATCTTTCAGAGATGGAAAAGGTTGAGAGTTCAATGAATTTGTCTACACCTACTAAGCTTAAGGCAATAGAGACTGCTTCATATGCACTAAATGGACTAATCCATTTTAGTGAGCTACTGATAAAGTCATGGGATGAGGAAGTAAAGACCTTGGAAAACTCCTTCCAAGATGTCTTAAAAATGGTGAGCAAGCACAAAATATTTTTGTGCTTAAGTTTTTGAAATTTTGGAATGAGCCTTTTCCATTAATGTCAAAGGTAGAGGAAGAGAAAGAGGAAAAATGTAAATAGTAAGAAGGAGAAAAAGATGTGTAAAAAAAAAGAAGTAGAAAAGAAAAAATGAAAAGAAGAGAGTTGTATTTTGATACTTAGTCATTTTTCTAAGTGTTGCCATCAATGCGAAACATAGAGATTATTAGAAAGTGGTGTTATGGAGCACTAGGGATCACTTAAGGGTTTTCATTCATGGAAACACTTATGCTAGAGTGATTGCATGATGACAGGTTCAATACTAGTGTCACAATCATGAAAATGACTAAGTCCAGAATCAAGATAGCAGGGTACAATGTTACAGTTTTGGTCAGCGAAGAAGATGTATAAAGTATTATGGCTTGCAAAGTTGATAGAAGAATTTTTTTTATATTTATATGCTTTAGTTAAGAGTGCATAAGTTTATGTGATTAGATAAGTGAGACATAGTGTTTGGAAGGTATGCGAAGATAGTAAAATTAGTATAACAGGGAATATGAGCAATTACGGTGATTGCGGTAAGGTTACTTGGTATGGTAACGTGCTAAGTCAGGTGAATGGAGCATAGTTATGACACTTGGGTAATATATGATCTCTGACTTCATACTTACCCTTTATATAATTAATTGTTATGTTTTTTATGATATTTGTGAAGCCAACTGGATGGAAGTTTTTGTATAAACTTATAGAGTGCTTTTATGAAAGTGGTATGTATTGTGATTATGATGATGAATAAAGGTTGTGAATCTGAGAGTAGAGATCAGATGCAAGATCAGTAATAGACATATCTATAACTAGAACTATCTAAGAAAGATAAGTGCTTGCACTGTTCACTTTTGGAGAACTCTTTTGAGACAATTTTGATTGTAAGAGCAGTTTTCTCACCACCTTTAACCAGGTGTTTTGTATACCCCTAACAAGGTTTTGTAATCCTTTAACAGGGAAATGTACTATGTAATCATCAAATCCTAATAGGGCTAGTTCTCCTAACAGGGGTATAATATTGTAGTGCATAGTTGTGGGTACCATCCCCACTGGGGTTTTCCCTTGGCCAGGGTTTCCTCGAGAACAAATCATGGTGTCATGAGTAATGTGTTATGATTTAATGTTATTTTAATTTTTGCATTATTATGGTTTATTTATAATTGGTTGAAGTTTAAATTAAAGTGCAGTAATATTGATTCACCCCCCCCTCTCAGTATTACCTAATCCTAACATTTATAAGAGTTTTCCAAAAATCTATGTTCACAGTTCATCCTGATATACATGGTTCCCTATTTCACCTTCCTAGTAGCAAGCCAAAACAAGGGGCATACAACTACTTGTGAGCTTCATCAACTTCTGTAGTAAGGCCTAGGTGATTCATGTTTTTAACTAATATGTGGTTTGGTACGTTATGCTTACTTACTCTTTCTTTCAAGATCCACATGTTTGGGGCTTTGATATATCCTTTTCATTTACTAATTTTCTCTATAATTTATCTTACACATGCACATAATGTCATATACTACTAAAGTCAGGGCTAAATGTACCATACTAAATAGTAAGAAATAACGTGCTCTATAATTTAATGATTTTTTAGCACCCACCTTAGTGTATTTTCATTAGACATTTGTATTCTAGGACTAATTCAAATTTGAGTCCTCTTCTCCCCCTAACTTGTGAAAAATACAAGGTATGATCAAATTTATATGCATCCTCCTTTATTTTCCTCCAATTACAAAATTCATCTCATCTCCTAGGCCTTATTTCATCCTCTTCGGCCTCAAAATTCAATCCTATTGCAGGAATCAACTATAATTTTGAACTTCAAACTATCATATTAATAAAGACCCATCTCTCAAGATTAACCAAAGTCCTTTGGGACTAGGCTAACCTAGGTCGGTCTTGTCCTAGACCAGGCCAACCTAATCTAGCCTTGTCCTAGGAGACTGATCCCTGATTTAGGGCCTGGGTCCATCTTGATAGGTTTGAAATTTTTTCTAGATCTATGAATGGCTATTTAATTTAGATTCCTGAAATCACTATAAAAGAAACCTAATTAATTCATTTTGGCATAATGAAATCAAGTGCAAGTTGGATATCCTAATTTGATAACATTAACTAATTGCAAGGTGAAAGCCTTAGTTCAAGGATATCCATTGAAGCAAGGGTTATCTATTGAATACTTTATTCAAGCATTCAAATAAATCATTGAAGACATTATTTTCTATATCATGGAGTTTCAAGTGGATTGTGAGGATGGCTAGGTGTACTTTTTCCCTTTGGTTCTTGGTATGATTTCCTTGTTATTTTGATATCTATGCATTGATTCTCCATATTTCCATGCTTACATTCACATCCACACAATCAAACATTATTTTCATTTACATATTAGGGTTTCTCTCTATCACACATAGGGTTATATTCTAGGAATTTACTTCTTCACCATAGCTCATTAGCATTCTAGACATGCTCAAGATTCATGAGTACATCACATTTAATATGATCTAATGACTATCTATGGAGCTAAGAACTACTAAAATAGGGGGTTGACTAAATAAAATCCCTATATAGCTATCCACACACATATTCTCTAGATTTACAAGTTATAAAAGTACATGTACAGGTACAAATTTGAGAACATTACAATCTAAATTTTCTAGATCCTCCCTAGCTTCTAGTCCAAGAAGCCTCTAGACTAGGCTGACTTGGGTCACCCTTTTCCTTTTCAGGATCATAAACTTTTAGTTTAGATAGTTGTAGATTTTTAGTTGTCAAATTTGACAACTAGCAAAATCTGGGACTCTAACATTTAGAAAAATTAGGTTCAAAGTGCAATATTCCTCTTTTATTTTTAGGTGCATACATTCCCATCTCTATTTCATGGCATTTAATTTCATAGATCAGAATTAGCATTCGTATTTATATATAATTTAGTATATCTGATTGGACTCAATCAAATCTAATCCTATAAGGCATAGATCTCAAGTTTGTACCCTAAATCACTATGTTTTATTTACCAAATATATGTCATGGGAAAGGGTTTTTATTCCATTGTATAATAAACCCCATTGATTTGGTTAGTGATCTATTGACATTATTGATGAATATTAATGAAGTGAAGGAATATGTTGATCATATGTGTAAGGAAACATGGTTTAGAGTATGATTTTATGATGTGACATGATAGGTATGGCTGAGAAATGATCAGTTATGGTATTGTCATTGATGTCAACTATTAACTTTATGAGCTGCAGATGATGATTGTGGAAGACATCATGTGAATAGTAATATGTTGAGGTTATGTTCTACAAAAGTATTTAGAAACATTTTTGGATTCTAAATGTAAAATCTTAACTTGTTGTGATGAATAGTGAGATATATTTAGCGACTTGATCAAAGAGATTGATATTGTTAAGACAATAATTAACAAGAATATGGTGATTTTATCATTATAATTATTTGTTTGATTTCTTTGTTATTTGGTTGTTTTCTAGAGGTTACCTAAAGATTACAAATTCTAATCCTACAACTGTGATTCATTTTGAGAAAAGATATGAGATATTTCAAAGGATAAACAATGATATTTGAAAAATATTAAGTTTCTAAGAAGCTAACAGTTTGATCGGTATCGGTGATTGAAATAGTTATTATCTACTCAAACTTTATTGGTCAAAATTCATTGGAGAATGTGCATGGATAGATGGAAACAATTGTTTAATGGTTATATCATTAAGATGAGCATGTAAAGATGATTTGAGCAAGCTGATTGGTTAAGAAGGAAAATACTTGAAATAATTTAATTTCTTGATTAAATCAAAAAATGAAATAGCGGGCTCAGTGAATTTCAAATTGGACATAGAGATATGTGATATGAAGCCAAGGGTATGGTCAAATTGAAAAGGTATTACATTTTAGGGTTTTTATGGCGGTGGAAACCAAAGAGAAATGAAAAGCAATATAAGCTGCAAAAAGAAGATTCTCAATGTGTTGTTGATCATATATCAGTGAAGAAAGAAGAAGAGACATAATGTGTGGTCCAGCCAAGTGTTAGAGAAGAATGTGAAGAATGTTGTTTGGGCTACAATGGATCTGATCAAGCAAAGGAGGTTTCTATTTTAGATATGATTCTTACCTATTATTTCCTAATAGCTACAACAGAGTATTGTAAATCCTCAAGTGAGGTAGATCCTAATAGATTCTCATTGTATTGCTAATCCTGTATGGTGGCACTATAACAAGTGTTCTAAGTTATTTCACAAGGATTTCTCTCAAAAGGTACAATATTGTTATGAGATTTAGGTAAAGCCTCTCACAAGGTTATATTTTGTCATTTATATGTAAATGCCTTTCACAAGGTAAAGCCTTTCATAGGGTGTACTTCAAAAGAGCACAAATTTGTGGGTGCCATCCCCACCATGGTTTTTCCCTAATTTGGGTTTCCATGATACCAAAAATATTCTTTCTTTTTGTTGGATATTTTTTGGCTACACATTTACATTTGATTGTTGAGTTTTTTCTTTATTAGTTAAGTGAAAAGTTCTTTAATGTTGAAATCTATAGATTATTGATTCACCCCCTCTCAATAATCTCATCAAAGTGAGGTTAACATTTGGTATCCGAGATTTTTTCATTGGAGAAGAAGTTTAACAACTTGAGGAAAAGATCTTGAAAAGATGATGAGAAAAGAAGTTCCTAAGTTCAACAAGGATAGTTACATAGTATGGTGTGGAAGGATGAAGTTATACCTGAAAGGAATGGGTGATCAGTATTGGGATCATGTGACTGCAAGATATGCTCTTCCATATAGAACCATGTTTGTTGAATAATTGAGAGAAAAACAAGAGCACACTACAACTATGGAAGAAATAACAAGTACCTTATTAGATGTAGATTATATTAATGTGCAAGATCTTGATACTACTTATGATATGTGGGAGAAGATAAAAACAATCTATGGAAGAGATTCACAAGTGCAAAAAGATAAGGTAGACAACTTAAAGGGAAAATTTGATGAAATGAGGATGAATGAAGGAGAGAAAATTGCCAAATATAGTCAGAGAATCAAGGAGGTATTGAATACAATTAGAGGAGCTAGTGGAGCCATCACTAAAGATGATGTGGTAAGAAAATCATGAGAACATTATCGCCACATCATGCAATTAGAGTTTCTGCTATACACGAAGTAAGGTCTTTAGGGACTATACCCGTTACTATTTATTATTTGGTGGGAAATTAACTACCTTAGAGTTGAGAAATTATGATAATAGCATGCCTAGAACTGAAGAAACATTTAAGGCCTATATAAACTCTAGAAGGAATTCAGAGCCTACTAGTCCAACTCCTTTAGTATCTTATGGAAGTAATATTAATGATATCATTTCTAAGGAAAAAGAAAAAGAGGAATTGGAAGCTTTGGTTTCAAGAAGGTTACCTGGAGGAAAGAGAAAGTATAAAGTAAAATTACCCTTGAAATGATTTTCATGTAGTAAGATTGTACATATTGCATCAAGGTTCCCTAAGAACAATAAGAAATAAAAGAAAAAGAGATATAAGGATAAAAGAGAGAAAGCATGTTATCTAGCTGAGGAAGGTGTTACAGATGATGAATTGGATGATGGTGATGCTAAGATGATTATATTTTTTTGTGTGAAGGAAGACACGATAGAAGGTAGTGATACTATATTGTTATCAACTATGAACAAGAGTGAGAATTGGATAATTGATAGTGGCTGCACACATCACATTACTAGTGACAAGAGAAAATTTATTGAGGTTGAATAATTTGATGGAGGATCAGTTAATTTTGGTAATGACATCCCTTGTATGGTAAAATGTAAAGGCACTATAGTACTGAATAACACCACAACTTGTGATCATGTCCACCAGGTTACAAGACAAAAATATGACCTATTGAGTATTTCTCAAATAAATCAGAAAGGATTTGATTTGGAATTCTATGAAGGAATATGGAAGATAAAGAAAAATAAAGGAAATATGATTTATACTTGAGAATTGACAAAAGGTAGCTTATTCTACATGAATCCATCTGTTAAGAAATGTTTGATTGTAAAGGTAGAAGATAGTTGGTTATGGCATAAGAGGTTTTCATGTTAATTTTGTTAACCTAATCAAATTTATTAAGAAGAAATCTGTTAAAGGTCTACCCTACCTTTTGAAACCGAATAATATTATTCATAAAAATTGTCAATTTGGGAACCTTACTAGTTCTACATTCAATAGTATAGGCTACAAATTTGAAAATATACTTGATTCGGTGCATATTAATTTATGTCATCCTATGAGAACTCAAATTTATTAGGGAGATAAGTACTTTATGTTTTTCATTGATGACTATTCAAGGATGATGTGGGTTGTGTTTCTTAAAGAAAAATCAAAAGATTTTCATATGTGCAAGATTCACAAAGCAAGAGTGGAAAATGAAATTGGTAGTCACTTAAAATTATAAAGGTCAGATAGATGTCGAGAATTTACATCACATGAATTTTTTTCCTATTGTGAAGAAGAAGGGATTAAAAGATAAAATTCTACTCCTAGGACACCATAGTAGAATGGAATTTTTGAAAGAGGAACCATTTCAGTGGTTGAATGTGCTAGAACTTTGATGATACAAAAGGTTGTTGCACAAATATTTTAGAGAGAAGTTTTTGGAACTATTGTATACACTTTGAAAAGGGTTTTGATCAAGAAAGGAACATGAAATACACCTTCTGAACTATGGTATGGACACACTCCTAATGTAAGTTATTTAAAAATATTTTGTAGTAGATGCTTTATTAAGAAGGATGAAAACTTAGGAATGCTTGAAGCTAAAAGTGATGAAGGAATATTTTGGGGGTATTCATCTAAGAGTAAAGCTTACAAGTGTTTAAACAAGAGGAAAAATAGAATCATTGAGAGTGCAAATGTAAAAGTGGATGAGTTTTCTAATAAAAATGATGAAGCAAGTAGGAGGAAACCTGAAGATAACAATGGGATAGCATATATGGAATTGGTGATGGAAGATGAACCTATTGAACAAAATGAACAAAAATAAGAGGAACAAGAAAATGGTGTTACACCTATTTGGAATGAAGTTGAGGAATAGAGATATAAGCCTACCTTACCAAGGTATGTTAAGTTAAATCACTCTCCTAAGAAAATAATTAGAGATAACAATGATGGAATATTAACTAGAAGGAAAGATAGATAGAGAACCTACTTACTTTCTAAGTTTGAGCCTAGAACTATTAAGGATGCACTGAAAGATGATGATTGGTTGAATGAAATGAGAGAAGAGATATAATAGATAGATACGAATGAAACTTGTTATCTAGTACCCTAACTGGTAGATAAGAATGTGACTGGAACTAAATGGGTATTTAAAAATAAAATGGATGAAACAAGAGAAGTGGTGAGAAATAAGGCAAGACTTGTTTGTAAAGGATATGCACAAGAGGAAGGATTGGATTATGGTGAGACCTTTGCACCTATTGCTAGATTAGGAGTAAGTATACTACTTGCTTATGCATCTTACAAGAAATTCAAGGTTTATCAAATGGATGTGAAATATTATTTTCTGCATGGTATACTATAAGAGGAGGTTTATATTGAACAATCCAAAGGTTTTGAGAAGAATGATGGACAAGATCTAGTTTGCAAATTGAAATGGGAACATTGTGGACTGAAATAAGCACCTAGATCATGGTATGAGAGACTACACTTATATCTTATAAAGATAGGATTTGTCATAATAAGTGAAAACATTAATGTTTATCTAAAGGTTGATGAAGAAAACAAGTTACTACTTTCTTAAATATTTGTTGATGATATAATATTTGGACATATTGATGACTTAAGAAGAGCATTTTATGAACAAATGAGAAATTAATTCAAAATGTCAATGATAGGTGAGATCCAATAATTCATTGTCTTGCAAGTTTCACAAATTGATAATGGTATCTACATTAGTCAATATAAATACATCAAGCAAGTATTGAAGACCTTTGGACTTGAGGAATCAAAATGTGTTGGAACCCCCATGGTTATAGGTTGAAAAATCTCTGAGGATGATGAATTTGATGAACTTGATTAGACTATGTACCGATCTACGATTGGAAAGCTACAATATGTTGTGTATAGTAGAACAGATATTGTACAAGCAGTTGATTTGTTTGCAAGATTTTCACCAAATCCTAAGGAAACACACTTGACTGCAGTAAAGAGGATATTCATATATTTAAGAGGAACAACAAATTATGGACTTTAGTATGGTTAGAAAGGATATTTTTCACTAATTTTTTATACTAATGTTGATTAGCCTGTAAATGTGGATGATAGGAAAAGTACTTGCGATGGAGCATTCTTCTTAGGTGAAAGACTTGTTGGTTGGACAAGTAAGAAGAAAAACTATATTTCACAATCTATTATTGAAGTTGAATATGTTTCTATTGTTATCAATTGCACTTAGGTGGTATGGATTAAGAAACTATTTGAAGGTATACAAGAAAAGGTGACTGAACCTATTATTATTCACTATGATAATACTAGTGCTATAAACATTTCTAAGAATCTAGTGATGCACTCTAAGACTAAACATATTTCTATACAGTATCATTTTCTTAGAGAACAAGTTCAGGAGAAAGAGGTAAGATTGGAACATATTCCAACTAGGGAATAGATTGCTGATATCTTTACTAAGCCTCTACCTAATGATAGGTTTGAATACTTGAGAGATAAGTTACGAATCACTCCCCTATTTTCACTTAATTGAGAAGGTGTTGGACTACATCAATCCTAGAATTTTATTATTGTATCTTAGCTTGGATTGATGTATTAGTGATATCTCCTAGAATAGTAGTTACGTTGTAAAATTATGTTGAATAGGAAATCAAAGAGAAGATTTGAAGATTGATACAAGTTTATGTTGTTGGTTGGAAACTTTGGAATTGTTGTCAAAGGGGGAGAATATTTCATTAACACATTGGTATATGTATTTGGTACATGTAGTGATCTTAATGGGTTTTACATCTTAGGGAGATACACTACATAGTTTGGAGCTTCTACTACACTGATTGGACTCTACAAGGCTAATGATTGGAAGTTCAGAAGTTGAACATGGAGATTAACCTAAAGAATCTATGGATTTGATCAGTTGGTTAGTCAGATTTCTTTGGGATACACAGATCAAGGGACAAAGAGGTGCGTGATAATTTGTTGTGTTTTCATCAATGTAAAAAGGGGAGATTGTTAGCATAAATGACAAAGAGTAATGAAGTGAAGGAAGTGGTTGATCATATTTGTATGGAAATGTGGTTTAAAGAATAATTTGATCATGAGACGTGAAAGATATGGTTGAGAAATGATCAATTATGGTATTGTCATTGACATCAACTATTAACTTTATGAGTTGTTGATGATGATCGTGCAATACATTATATGAATGGTAATATGTTGAGGTGTTGTTCTACATAAGTGTTTGGAAATATGTTTGGATACTACATGTAAAATCTTAACTTGTTTTGATGACTGGTGACACATTTAGTGAAGTTGATCATAGATAGTGAAATTGTTAAGAAAACAATTAACATGAATATGATGATTTTATCATTATGGTTGTGTTTGATTGTTTTGGTGTTTGGTTGTTTTCTAGAGGTTACCTGAAGCTGATAGATACTAATCCTACAACTTCAATTCATTTTGAGAAAATATATGAGATATTTCAAAGGATAAACATTGATATTTGAAAAATGTTTTGAATTACTTAAAACAAGTTTTACAGGGTGCCTGAAACCCAATACAAATTAACATAAAGAAGTTAAAGTTCAAGTCTTAAAACAATAGATACTAAAAAAACAAAATAGGCCACTGTCAGGGCCAAGAGATCAAACAAAATAGAGACAAACCTAACAAAAAATAGAGATAGGCAAAAAACACCACATAAAAAAGTCAGGAGAGATTCTTGAGTATAGTGGCCTCATTAGACTCAAGAAGCTCCATCTTTTCAACAACTTGCTTGATCTTATGGATGTTAGTGGATTCTTCAACTTCCTTGTTCTTCTTGGATCTAGCACTAGTTCTCTTTCTTGGTCCTTCATCAAGATTTTGCTCTTCTTCATATTTTATGATCTGCACTTCTTTCTCTACAGGATTTTCTTCCATTTTCTCAATGAGAAACTTGATGTGCTCATTGGAAGCCTTCAGGATATTGAAACTCTACTCCACAATGCCTTTGAGAGTATCCTCAAGGCTCTGCATTTTCTCCTCCATCTTGATGACCCTAGTTACTAGGCATTGGCAATCCTTTGTTTCTCTACTATCCTTAGTGTTGTCAGCCCTTTGCATTCTTTCCTTGAGATCCCCCAGTTTGTGATAGAGCCATTTAATAGACCTAAAATTTTCCATCATGTTGTTCTTGGAATTATTGAGGAGGTTAAGCTCCATTTCTCTAGTGTTATCACTTAGGACAACCAAAGCTGGATCAATTAATTCCTCCTTCTAAATCCCACCATCCTCACCCTCAAGAACTTTGGGGTTAATGAATTTCATGATAATCCCCATCTTCACTATATTAACATTGAATTTATGCCAAACTTTTCCCCCTAGACAGAATCATTACTACGATACTCCTCATTGATTTGTTCCTTATCATCTGCCAATTCATGGGGATTTGGGGACTGGGTAGAAGGGCCTTCCTGGTAATCTTTGAGCTCATCCAAACTAGAATCCTAGATCTTCTCATGGAAACCAGAAGGGGGAGTATTTCTGTCACTCACATTCCTTTTCTCAAGAGACAACTAGCTAGAGCTTTCGCCCTTGAAGTTGATTTTTTTGTTCACCATAGAAAGATCCATTTTCTCCTTGTCTTTTCCATTGGAAATTTCCTCCTCATCATCCCTATTCAACCCTTCCTCATTTTCATTATAATCCTCTTCTGAGGAAATAACAGTTCTAGCCTATTTTTTGTAGGGTTTTTCTTTTTTAACATAGCTAGCAATTCTCTTCCTGGAGGAAGAACCCCACTTCTGCTTTTTGGTCTCACCATACTCTTGGTCCTGTGAGTGAAAACCTGCACTATCTTCAATATTCAAGGGGACATAGTCAGAACCAAAAACATCCTCTCTCTCCTCTTTAACAACAAATTCCTTCCCCAAGATTTAGGCTTTGAAATATTCATAAATCAAAAGTAATAATCCATCATGAAATGCAGGGTTAGCAATATCCTTATCCCTATAGACATTAATATTTTTATTAAAATAGAAGCATACAAGTAGAAAGGGATGGAGAAATTCATACCATGTCTAAGGTGATTCAACAACATGACATGATAAGTTCTTATCTTGTCCAACCTGGTGTCCAATGTCACATAAGAGATAAGAGCTCTCAGGACAAATGTCCACATCATTTTAATTCCTTCAAGCTAGTAGTGACTTCCCATTTTTATGATGGATTTCTTCTCTTCCTCATCCCTCCAAAAATCATTGACCACTAAGTCTAAGATTTTTTAGTCCATGTAAAAATTTATTACCCACAATGGGTATGTCAGTGACATTAGAGATGAACTCCTCTGTGATAGTGAAATTCTTCCCATCTATAACCACACAACATTCATTCAATCTTTTCACAAATATTTTGGTCACCACCAGCTTGCTTCTATGTAACCTTTCAATGAAAGTCAAAATTTCCCCTTTTTGTAGAGCATTCTAGACCTTGGTTTGTCTCCTCCATTTCCTATTGTCATTCATGGGCTCCCTTCTATGTCTTTCACCTCACATCGCACAAATTTGGTTTAGGAAAACTCTCTTGTTTAAAAAATTACAGCTATACTAATTCTTTCTCACCAAAGTATTCCAGATCTTTTTTTTGTTTTGCCTTAAAAAGTTGATATTAACCTGGGAATGAACACCCACAAAGCGTGCAATAGGGATGCATAGTAATTTTCCTTCCTGTCAATCCTGTACTTACCATTTATGGGATGGCACATGTGATAAGAAATATTAAGATTCATAATTTCCATTTATGATTCCCTCCATTCCTTGGTATTTGTCCCTTTCGACTAAATCCTTTACCTAAAGAGGGAAATATCCACCATGTTTCCATCTAATCATTACATCCTTTTTAATAGCCAAGTTGGAAAACTAGTCAGCAACTTGATTGACTTCCCTATACACGTGGGATATTTGAAAAATGTTAAGTTTCTAAGTGGCTAATAGTTTGATCGGTATTGGTGGTTTAAACCATTGTTATAGTCAAACATTATTGGTCAAAATTCATTGGAGAATGTGCATGGATAGCTAGAAACAATTTTTTAATGTTTATATCATCGAGATGAGTGTGTAAAGATGATTTGAGCAAGTTGATTGGTCAAGAGGGAAAATACATGATGAAATAATTTAATTTCTTGATTAAATCTAAAAATGAAAAGGCGTCGTTAGTGAATTTCAAATTGGACATAGAGATATGTGATATGAATCCAAGTGTATAATCATATTGAAAATGTATTATATTTTAGGGTTTTCTATGGTGGTGGAAACCTAAGAGAAAAGAAAAGCAATATAAGCTGGAAAAAGAAGGTGGTGAATGTGTTTTTGATCGTGTGTTGATGAACAATGGAGAAGAGAAAAAAGGTGTGGCCTAGACAAGTGTTTGAGAAGAATGTGAAGAATTTTGTTGGAGCTACAAAGGATCTGATCAAGAAAAGGAGGTTTCTATTTCACAGATCATTCTTACGTGTTGTTTCTTGACAACTACAACAAAGTGCTTGAAATCATCAAGTGAGGTAGATCTTAACAGATCTTCATTGTATTGTAAATCTTGTATGCTGGTACTATAATAAGTGTTCTAAGTCCTATTACAAGGTTACATTTTGTCATGTATATGTAAATACCTTTCACATGGCATACTTCAAAAGAGTATAGATTTGTGGGTGCCATCAGCACTATGGTTTTTCCCCTAATTTAGGTTTCCACATTACCAAAATCCTTGTGTCTTTATGTTGGATGTTTTTTGGTTGCACATTTACATTTAATTGTTGAGTTGCTTCTTTATTGGTTAAGTGAAAAGTGTTTAAATGTTGAAATTAATTGATTACTGATTCACCCTTCTCTCAGTAATCTTGTCATAGTAAAGTTAACATGATCTATACATTGTACCATTTCTCACCATTTCCTATTATACAATAAATAGATTGAAGATACTTAAAGATTAAAATAATTCCATGATGGAAACAAAAATAACCAGTTAAAAAGACCAAACATTGAACTCTAGGAGCTTGCTGCCTAGGTTGCAAGTGCAAGTCAATGATGATATTGTAGGTATGAGATGCTAGCACATTGTACATATGTCATGTATGGATAGAGTACAAAGATAGCCCAAAAAATAATGAAAATGAGAAAATAAAAGAATAAAAAAGTATGAAACTAACAATGTCAAAGTAGAATAAAGAAATATGATGAAAAGAATGACTAAGCTATGAATTATAACGAAGAGGAAGAGATTATGTTAGATTCAATGGTTCATGCAATTGATCAACCAAACCTATTTTTTTATGAACCTACACACAGAGAAATAATAAAAAATATTAGGTTCCTATTTGTCTATAGTTGAACGTGGACCTCTAATCTAGCCATATACACAACATAGTCATTGCTCGATCATCGAATCATGAAGAGGAGTATGGATTACTCAATTCATAAGATTCTATTGATTTGACCTGTTCCCTCCTAATTAACTGGGGTGTTTGAATTACTCTTAGAATGAGAGCCAACAACCAAAAGACCAAGCTAATACAAAGAATTTGAAATCTTGAAAGATGAGCAAAGTACAATTAATCTAAGATGAAAATGTGATTAATCTAAGAATGAAGATGCAATTTTAATCTAAGAACTTGAAAGAAATGTACAAATTAAGCTAATAACAATAAGCAAATTACTCTACTATGAAAGTGCAATTACACTAAATGATAATTAAGCTAATTGTGCAATAAAAGCTTGAAAATATGAAGATATTTGAGATGAAATTTTGCTATAGTTTATGTGCTCTCAAAATTCCCTTTTTTCAAATGAAGGAGAGGGTTTAAAATATAGACAAGCCCAGAGAAGAAATGAAGAGTTTCTTGAAATGAAACCGTTGACTCTTCATTCCCAATTAAGACAAATATTCATGAATTACTTAATTAAAAGAATGAATTATTGCCACATATGGGTGACCCTTTGAATATTTGAATTATTAAATCCAAATAAGATAATCCATTCAAATAACCAAGTAATATTAATTCCTTTTATGTGTATTAGTTAAAGGAGGTGGGTTTAATTTAATTTAAAGCACTTAGGACTTTAGAATTAAATTAAACTATCATAGGGATTATTTAGCTAATAAAGTTGAATACTTAGGAATTAATCATAGTGTGAGATTAATGCAATTTAGGGCTTTTGCAATTGACACCAAGTCAAATAAAGTTAGGTAGGAGAGAGAGAAAATTGCCTAGTAAAATAGAACTTTAATGATGTAAATTTGAAGAAATGCACCAAAATTGATTGAAATTATAAGGTGCCAATTTTGGGGTATTACATTTGCCCCTCTTTGAATTGATGTGTGAGCATCGTGTTGATTCAAAGAATAGTCTGATGTGATAGATGAGGTTTCAGAATTATCCCCAGAATGGAGTTTAACCCTCAGAAGTCAAGGTTAGGATGCCAAGACACCAAAATAGATTGAATTGCAGAACCACCTCCAGAATGAGGCATGATTCTCTGAAGTCTAAGTTAGATTGTGAAGACAACATTCTAATGAAAATTTGAGAGAAAATTGGAATCGAGGTTAGATTAGAATCTAGGTTAGAATGGAACCAATGCCCAATGATCAAATGATGATAGATGCAGATTTAAGACTAATCTTTAGAATCAGGATTAGATTGCCCCAATACGAAGCTTAGCCCTCTCAGACCCAAGTTAGATTGCCTAGATAATGGTCCAAAATAGATTTTGAGAGCCATCTCCATAATGAATCTTGACTTTCAGGAATTAGGGTTAGATTGCCTCAATGCCTAATGAGATTTTGAGAATCATCTCCAGGATGAAGCTTGATTCCCAAGGATCTGAGTTATATTTCTTAGATACCTAAAAGATAGATGACCAGATGACCATATGCGAGGCATGAAGATGCCCCTAAAGATGAGATGCCCCAAGTGGTGAGGACTTTGATTTAGATTAGATTAATATGAGACTGGTTTGACAAGATTCAAATGATGCAATCATCCTACCCCCTTGGGAGTGAAATTGAAAGATGACATATCAGAAGGACGATTGACAGCAAGAGGTTGTAGAGTAGAAGCAATCAGACTAGATTTACAAAGTTGTAGAAGCAATTTGGAGTGATTAGGAGGTCTTATTGACCAAGTTTGACCATGGTTGATCAGAGCTGACTTGAGATGAAAACATGAGGATCTTAAGAAAATGATGAGGAGATGAGAATCTAGTAGAAAAATGACGCTAGAAGGCTAACTGCACAAGCGTCCGATCAAAAAGGGTTTCAAAATTTAAGACATGATTTTGAGCCATCTAGAGATGTCAGATTTTGATTTCGATCTTGAAAAGTTGTGCAATCATGATGAAATCAAGATGAAAGATGAGAACCCTCAGCAATTGAAGCCTGGAGAAGAAAAATAGAAGAGCACCAAAACATTATCTCAATGCAAGCCTAGAATAAACATGCAATCCCTAAGACTTGGTTGTTGGACTCATCATATTATCATCATAGAGTTTTTAGAAATGGACATTCACAAGATGCCATACAATCCTCACTCACATGAGAATATGAATATGACATTAGTCTTGGATTTTTCAGAACGAGGTGTAAGCATTAGGGTACAAGAAGCCAAAATGACTTGAACACCTATTCCTTTTGATTTGGCAAGTTAACATAAGCATCAAAGCATAGCTACTAGAATGACCTGAATGTTGCTTGCATAAAAACATGCCAAACACACCAGAGTTCCTTCCTTCTCCAAATAATTCTTGAAATGACCCTTATGTTCACTTAGTAGGATGAGCGTTTGCAATTTTATTTGTAGTAGAAAGAAGTCACTCAAAATAGACAAGGAGAAGAACCAACCTCACCAAGGTTTCTATATAAAAGGAGTCAAGGTACACATGGCCATCCAATATGAGATGAAGTCTCTTATAGATGGACACCCCTCTTATATGAATTCTTTGGATCATTGGAACTAAACCAGCAAACAAAAAGCAAAGGAAAAGATCATGCCCCCAGTCTTCGCATTTGTCAGTCAAGAAAAGACATCTTAGATTCGCTCGAGGAGGAATGATAAAGGGAAAGAAAAAAACAAAAAAGAGAAAAGCTCATCATGCTTCAGATAATCACAAATCTAATTTTAGTTTTAGTTTAAGCAGATTGAAGTCGAATCGAAAGCATACAATGTTCGAAGCCTTAATAAGACAGCGACAACAGGCAGACACAGTGAGAACCACTAGTGACCATCACAAGAAATGAAGTCTCAAGGAGATATCAAAGTGCTAACCAAGTATCAGTAGGTGGACATAGTGAGAACCATTGGTGACTAATACAAGGAATATTCTCAAAAGAGAGAACCAAGCACGAGTGAAACATCAGTAGGCAGACACAGTGAGAACCACTGGTGACTGATGTAAGGAAGAGATCCTGAAAAAGAGGGGTTCGAATGAGAGCTAGGTATTAGTAGGCAGGCATAGTGGGAACCACTAGAAATCAATACACAAGAGATACTCAAGGAGAGAAATCTCAAAAGTAGCTAGGCATCAGCAAGAAGATGCAGCAAGAATCGCTGGTGACTGATGCAAGAACAAAACTTCTGAAAGCAATAGGACAATGCCCCCAATGCCGGGGAGGTGCCCCCAAGTGTGACCAGTTCCAATCCATGAAGAGTCAGGAAAAATCTTGAAGGTAACTAAAAGTAAGTGCATGAGCTAGAAAACTAAAGCAGGAAACAAACTAAAAGAAGGAAATGAACTAAAGTAGGAAAGCAGGAAAGTGGGAAAATAGACTAAAGCAGGAAAGCAAGAGCCAAATAGTGCTGAGATGAGATATAGCTTCAAGAAACAAGAGGCACCTATTTACCAGGTTTTTACCATCTTGGCAGAGATTCTATTTTTGCTACCACAATGCCTGTTTACTAGGTTTTCATCAATGACACATTTTTTTTCCTTTTTCAATTTTTTTTTACTTTTCTCTTTTTTAATTTTTTTGGTATTTTTGAATATTTCATTTTTTTTGTATTTTGTATTTTCGTATTTTTTTTATTATTATCAAGGCATCTGTTTACTAGGTTTTCACCAAGATAATAGATACATCAAAGTGCCTATTTACCAAGTTTTCACTAAGATGATCATTTTTTTCAAGACATTTTGCAATTTTTAGGATTTTTGACAATATACCTTTTTTTGGATTTTTTCAGATCAATAAGTATGTACATGAGCATACAAGCAATGTCTCAGTTGTAGAATTTATTCAAGTGAAGAGTGTTGATAGGCTCTTTGAGTTGTTCTCCTTTAGTGGTGGAGATTTGGTATGCGTCAGACCCAAACGTTGCAGTGATAACATACGGACCAAGCTAGTTTGGTTCAAATTTTCCTTTTTGGACTCCCTACTACTGATTTTTAGGGTTTTCCCTTAGGATGAGATCACCCATTTAGAATTCCCTTTGTCTAACTTTCTTATTGTAGCTTTAGACATCCTCTTTTGGTATGCTCTTAGATTATCAAACACCACCTTCTGACATTCATCCAGTAATTCAAGCTCTTGAAGCCAAGATATTCTATTTTCTTCATTAGTGATGAGGCCCCTCAGAGAGACTCGCAATGTAGGAATCTCGACCTTGATAGGCAATACTGCATCTGCTCCATAAACCAAGGCAAAGGGCATAGCCCCTACTAGAGTTTAGATGCTTTTTCTGTAGGCCCATAATGCCAGATTAATCTGGAGGTGCCAATCTCTACCAGATTTATGAATTGTTATGTGCAAGATTTTAAGAATTAACTTATTAGAAGCTTCTGCTTGTCCATTACCATGGGGATAATAGATAGATGACCAATGCTGAATAATCCTAAATTTGGTGCATAAATCTTTCAGGTCTTTTTTCTTGAATTTTCCCCCATTGTCAGTGATAATGGATGAGGGTGCACCATATCTATAGATGATATATTTTAGTATAAACATAGCCACAGACTTGCCATCAGCTATAGCCAGAGGCACTGCCTCAACCTACTTAGTAAAATAGTCAGTAGTTGTGATGATAAACTTATGTCCTCTTGAAGAAGAAGGATGTATCCGACCCCACCAAGTCAAAGGACCACTATTGAAATGGCCAGAAACTAATGAAAGGAATAAGCTCTTTAGCAGGAGCATGGATCAGATTTTTGTGAAATTGGCACTGTTTATAAGTCTTGGCATATTGAACAGCTTCTTTCTCCATATCTAGCTAGTAATAACCAGCTCTAATAAGTTTATAAGCTAACATTAGACCACTCAAATGAGACCCATAGATACCTTCATGTACCTCAGCTAACGCACGTTTGGACTTATCGGGTTCTAGACACCTAAGGAGGGTACTGTCTAGACCCTGTCTATACAAGTCATTTGCTATGATGACATACCATGAAGAATTATGAATTAGGTGACACTTTTCATTCTACGTATAGGTGTCAGGAATGATTTGGTCATGGACGTAGGAATATATATGGTGGCAGCAGGATGAGTCATCTCCAATGACTGAACAAATCATCCTAGATTCAAGAATGTCATAGGCTGGGTAGTGTAATGCCTCCACTAGGAATTCATGTCTGAAGTCATTCTTTGGCATTTGTAACATTGAAGAAAGAGTGGCCATAGCATCAGCTGCTTTATTGTCTGCCCTTGGAATTTGCTGGAAAGAAATGTGTGCAGAATATTATTTGAGATCATCCACCATTCATTTGTAAGGCAATAGCTTGTCATCTTTTGTTTGGTAGACATCATTAACTTGGTTGATGATTAACTGGGAGTCTCCAAAGACCATGAGCTCATCCACATGCCATTCAATGGCTATCTTCATACTGTTGATGAGAGCTTCATATTCAATGATGTTGTCTGTGTAGGGAAACAACATTTTATAAGCTTTGGGTAATGAGTATCTTTGAGATGTTATAAATAGAATGCATGCACCTGACCCTTGCTGAGTGAATGATCCATCAAAGAACATGCTCCAAGCCTGATGTGTGAGAAGCATGATGGATTCATCTAGAAATTCAATGTTCAAAGGCTGGTGATCTTTTAGAGGAGCATCCGCCAACTGATCAGCAATTGCTTGTCCTTTAATAGATTTTCTTTCCATGTACTCAATGTCAAATTCACTGAGTATCATAACCCATTTTTCTAGTCTACTCGTGAGGGAAACCTTTCTCAGTAAGTACTTTAGTGGATCAATTTTTGCAATAAGCCTTGTAGTGTGAGTGAGCATATAATGCCAAAACTTTTGTGAAGAAAACAGTACAGCTAGACAAGTCTTTTCAATGACAGAATAATTCATTTCATAAGAAACCAATGTTCTAATGATATAATATATAGCTCTCTCTTTGTTGTTTTGATCTTCTTGAGCTAGGAGAGCACCCAAAGATGTGTTTATTTCTGAGATGTATAGTATGAGTGGTTTCCCATGAATAGGAGGCATCAATATAGGTGGATTAGCAAGATACTGTTTAATTTGAGTGAGTCCCTTGTCACATTCTTCATTCCATTCATAAGTCACAACCTTATGCAAAGATTTAGTGAATGGTTGCGACTTATTAGCCAATTGTGAAATGAAGTGCTAGATAGATTGTAATCTTCCCTAAAGTCCTCTCATTTGACTTATGTTTCTAGGTGGATGCATTTCCATAATGTTAGGAATGGGAACACTGAGAGGGGGGGGTGAATCAGTGTTCACTGTATTTTAACTTTTCACTTTAATCTGAATATTGAATTATAAAAGGTTAAGTACTGAATTAAACATTCACATAAACATGAAACATGAAATCAACACATGACACCAATATGGTTACGGGGAAACCCAAATAGGTAGAAACCCCGGTGGGACTTGATACCCACTAATAATCTGCACTAGCGTTTTGTGATCCTTGTTAGAAGATCCTTTACCTTGTTAGGAGTAGCTTTACAATGCTTTTAGTATAGTAGACCTTGTTAAGGGTCAGACCCTATTAGGAGTCTTTACAATGATCCCTGTTAGGGGAGTGGACTCACTATCTTAGAGCTCACTACTCAAATGATGAAGGCTAGAACCTTTTGAATCAGATACACACTATATCTGCATGTGAACTATCACTGTGATACTGCTTGTCAGATCAATTCCTTTGGTGCGGTGATGCTTTAACCTCTATAAAATCTCTAATACATCTTATGATCACTTTGCATAGCTTTACTCTACTTATCAACACTCTATTACAACTTCCATACCAATTACAATGGGTGCACCTTATATTTATGTGCTCATACCAAATATACAATTAGGTTGGCCCTATAATTAATTACAAATAACACTTCCAAATGAATTGTCTTAAGCATGCTTACAATTACAAATGTACATATGTCAAAAACCTAAATAAAATGGGCACATAGCCTCTACAACATCAATTTATAATCGCAAACCAAAATAGTCTCTGTCGGCTCTATGCTCTGTTCTTTGCTGGCACGTACTGGTTATGCAACTTCAACTGACTGTAACTTTCACATCTTTGCATATCTACTTATGTGCTCTTAGACTAAGCATAAGTATAGTCTAACAACCTTAAATTCTAGGGCACATATCTTAATTCATCCATACACACATGCGTTGATGCTCTGACTCTCTGGTGCTCTGTATGCTGTCTAGTCTTCAACACTTAACTGTATTCTGATATTTACACATAGTATACTGACTCCAAACTGCTATATGAATTTTTTTCCATAATGAAAACACTATAACTAGTCATATATCTTAGTATAGACAACTTGCCAACAATTTCCCCCTTTTTCATTGATGACAACAAAGGAATATGGCTAAGTCTCTAACTGTCCCTTAATACAAAAACTTTTTGTCTTCTATACATTTTATACATACTCTTATATCTCCCTATACATATATGTGATCCATATTCTATACAACTCTCCCTTTGACATTAATGACAAAGGTGCATCAAAAACTTTATCTATATACACTTACTGAGGGAAAACATCCAAATATGCAATCTTGAGTTTCTGGATCTCCTTCTTCCAAAAGGTTATTAGAGAATTGACTATCTGTAGATGGGTGCACAATGAATATTATAGCTTCTCCATCTTCTCCAATTAATTTCTTGGACCTTGATCATAGGTTATCATGGTCGCATCTATCTCCTTTATATTTTGACTGAGAATATCTAGAGAGGGCGCAAGAGCATTCCTCAACTGAGTCTGTCTAGATCTTATCTTTTCTATTTCTTTTTCTACCTTCCCTATTATATCCAACTATCCTTGATAGACATTGTTACACATGTTTACATTAGTGGAAGTGTCTAGTACTACAATGTTCACCTTCTCAATCATTGCCTCTACATCTTTGATCTTCTTAAGATGGGCATCAGTGAATTTATCCTGATCCATGGATTCTACAATGACTTTCCTTCCTTGGTCTGCAAATTCCTTCAATGATGCCTGACCAGACTTAAGAGAGTTTAGGTCTAGTGAAAAATTATTCATTAGTTCATTGAGTCTCTTCTTTAAGTACTTTTCCTCTGCCACTATGGTCGCAGATTCTTCTAGGCTTGAAAAATTTTCTTTGAATGGAGAGATGACTATGATCACATTATCAACTGAATGTACATTTACCATCTTCTTGTCCTCTGGTAGAAAACTATTCAAAATATTTACTGATTCTACTAGGAGAGGATTCCTCATTACTTGTTTCTCCTTAGCCTTCTCCTATAACTAATTACAAATAACACTTCCAAATGAATTGGCTTAAGCATGCTTACAATTATACATATACATATACATATGTCAGAAACCTAAATAAAATAGGCGCATAGCCTCTACAACATTAATTTACAATCGCAAACCAAAATAGTCATTGTCGTCTCTATGCTCTGTTCTCTGCTGGCACACACTGGCTGTGCAACTTCAACTGACTGTAACTTTCACATCTTTGCATATCTACTTATGCATTCTTAGACTAAGTAAGAATATATTCTAACAATCTTAACTTCTAGGGTGCATACCATAATTCATCCGTACGCATGGGCATAGGTTCTCTAAGCTGCATGAACTCTGTATGCTATCCAGTCTTCAATACTTAAATGATTTCTGATCTTCACACTTAGTGCACTGACTCCAAACTGCTATATGACTTTGTTGCCATAATGAAAACACTATATCTAGTCATATACTTTAGTATAGACAACTTGCTAAAAAATCTGAGATGAGTTTTTCGTTGTATACTTTTGGCTAAAGTGTTGTCCACATAATCCTCCATGGTTTTATGCATCATATCATGGAAAATGGTAGTGATAGCTCTCTGATATGTTGCTCCAGCATTCTTAAGCCCAAAAGGCATCACATTCTAGTAGAAGGTGCCCCAGGCACATGTGAAAGCAGTCTTTTCTTGATATTCTGGCACAATTTTTATTTGATTATAGCCAAAAAAGCCATCCATCAAGGAATACATCTCATAACCTACTGTCATATCCACTATCATGTCAATATTAGGCAATGGGAAGTGTTTGTGCACACACAAATGGATTTATCATGTTTGGTGATTGGGACAATATTTGAAATCCACTTTGCATAGTCAATAGTCCTTATGAAACTAGCCTTAAGAAGCTTTTCTAGCTCTACTTTGACTAAAAGTGCCACGTGTGGATGCATCTTTCAAAGCTTTTGTTTGACAGGTTTAATACCTTGTGCAATGGATAGATGGTGCATGATTAGATTGGGGTCTAATCCATGCATGTCAGAATAAGTCCATGCAAAGTTTATTTTCTTACTTTGAAAGAAGCTAGTGAACTCTTCCTTTTATTTTGCAGATAATGACTAGGCTAGATGAATAATTTGTGGAGTAGCCTCTATACCCAAATTCATTGGCTGTGTCAGCTCAATTAATATTGATGATCTCTCTTGAAAGTGGCTCGAAATCTTATCAATTATCTCATCCTTGGGTGCCTCAAAGAGGTTTTCACCCTCAGATACATCTTTTATTTTTACTATTTTTGGCTCTGATACTACCACAATGTGGTTTTCACCATTAGAGCATCTACTTTTTCTTCTTTTAATTTTTTGACTAAGATACTTGATATCTACCTCTGTCATGCTGACACTGCTTTCACTGGTGGAGGACATTATAGGTTCAATAGCATGGAGGTAACAGGCTAGAGCATAAACATTCTAGAACATTAGGACATCATTGGATGAGAAGGAGGAGTTCCAATTTATCAGATTGGGATTTTTGAGTGAGAGAGAAGTAGTGACTGGTTCAATTGCGTTCACAGTATAACCATCAAAAGCACAGATGAGCAAGTCAAGACCTAGAGTGATCTCATCCAAAGGAGCATTCAAATCCCCATAAGACCTTACATCAGAAGTAGAGGACAAGTTAATACTGATGGCATCTAATTCATGTGACCTAACACTAGACCCTTCACCTACTTCGAGAAGGTTTTCATAAGTATGCACCATTTCTATATCTTTATCATAAGTAGCATCAGAAAAAGATTCAAATTCATACTCATGTGAGTCAGTACTTGATGTGGGAATTCCATTAGCACTGGCTATATCATCATCTTTACCTCTTATAGTAATAATGGCTCGTTGAAGTAGATCTTTCTCAAACTACTCTTAGAAATGTGAGGGTATGTACCGTTCACCCTACGAGTCAAAATCAGCCATTTGTATTTCTCTCTATTGGTCATATGTGAGTCAATGCATCAAAGTAGTCTCATTGGAATCTCTATCAGTTTCTATCAAGTGGACAAGTATGATAGGTTCATCAGGTTCTGCAAAGAGTACAACACATTCCAGAGGAATTGGATATGGAAAAGTATCTTCATCAGAGTTGGCCTCTAGATTTATCTCTGGAGTAGTATCTTCAAAATTTGGTTCAGGTTCATGTATAGGTTTTGGCACAAACTTGTTTATCCCTAAATGAAAGGGGACCTTTTTGAAGCCTAAGCCAGTAGTATCCTTTGTGCAGCGACCTATAGCTTCAATGGGTTTCATAAAACCATTGTCATTCCTTCCTATAGGACCACTCCCCTTATAGCCGAAGTGCTTCATAATCATGAAGGCTTCACTTTATGGCTCTTGTTCTAAGTTTGGAGGAGGAGTAGTCATTTCAAATGTTTCTTTCCCTTTATAGATCCAAGCTGTGACAGATCTTTCTTCATCCTCATCTTCTAAAGGTGTAGAGGCCCGTACAAAGGTGCCATCATAGACTGTTTGAGGAGAGTCATTGGAAGGTTTGGTACTCTTAGAAGATCTCCCATAAGAGCGTGGAGATGGAGGAAGAGAAACCAGTGATAGTGCAGGTTCAATTTGATATTCTCCCATGCCTATATCCTTAAGTTTCAGAGTCTATTCTATTTATTTAAGCTTAGCATCATAAAACTCAGTGGACTCTCTATTAGATGGAACAAAGCTATCTGCAAATTGCACAAGAGTGTTGCAAGAATAATTGGTATTAATAGGCACAGTGACTTCCACTCCATGGAATGCAAACTTAATGCATTGATGGTACATGGATGGAACAACTTGCATCTCATGAATCCATGGCCTACCCAACAAGATTTTGTAGGCAAGAGGAATGTCAAGAACTTGAAAAGTAATATCTCTCTCAATAGGTCCTACATAGATAGGGAGCACAACTAAGCCTTGGGATTTGTGTTCCTCTTCATCATAAGCTTTGATGGTAATTTTTTTCTGGGAGTCTATACAATTCTCATCATAACCTAGCTGAGTAAGCAACTTAGCAGAACAGATATTGAGACTAGCACCATTGTCTATGAGCACTCGGTGGACATGTTTAGGACCTATCATGACCTTTATGTGAAAGGGAGCATTATGTGGATGGCTCAGAGAGTGATCATCTTCTTTAGAGAAGGATAGATAGTGAGGCGAGGTCACATGACCCATCGTAGATTGGAACTAGTCGAGATCGAGATCCTTGGGTACATTTGCCTCGACAAGGGCTTTATGCAGAATCTGCCTATGAGCAGGCAAGATCTTCAACAACTCAAAAATGGTGATCTGAGCATTGGTTCACTAGAGCTGGTCTAAGATGCTATAACTAGCCATGCTAGATGTAGGAATTGATTTCATGTTCTTGTTGGCAAGGCCAACTGTAATGTCCCCACCAGGGAACTCGTAAGGAATTAGGTCTATGACCTAAAATTACAACTAATTTTTTTTTTTAACATTCTAACATATCGTCATTACCATTCACAAGTACATTCCTTAAGGCTCCTTTAATGAATTCATTTACCATTATCAAGCATTGAATTTTACTACTTAATCAAATGAAGTTCATTCCCTTATTTGTTTACTCCTTAACCTTATCTACGCACAACTCAATTGCATTAACAATACATAAATAAGCTTTCCATTAAAAGATCTCACTATCCATTTTCTCTTAAGATCATAATAGAAGGAGTGTAAATTAATTAACCATATATTGATAACCAACACAAACCATTCAATGAATCTTTCTTTTTCCATAAGTTTCCACAAATCATCATCTATAACCTTGTCTAAGTCTAGTTAAGAATTGAGCTTAAAACCTTGTTTGAATAATCATACATTACTCACATTGACCTATACATTTAAGAAGTCGCATCTCATTACTACTTTAAATAAAATAAATGTTTCCTTTTTCCCTTATTATTTCACCTAAAGATACCCTTGAACTCTTAGCATATCTTTTCACTAACCATATATCAAAACAAGTTTCCTTTTAAAGAAGTTTACATCCATAAATAATTACATTACCATTACTTCCAATTTACATTTAAAAATTCACAAGAGATATAAGGTAGGAATTACTCATTGATTTAACCATATTCAATCCCCTTTTCAAATTCATAATTCTACCCTTCCCTTATACATAACTTATTTCTTACAATTTCCTTTTACAAACATAATTATAGTTACTGCACATTGCCGGAAGGCATATAGAAAGATAATTACATTAAGTTTCCCAAGGGCTTACATTAAATATTTACATCTTGATAAAAAAAGATAGAGATACATGATACAAGAACAAAATATTCACTACTGAACAACTCATAATCCAATCCATGACACGAACCATGAACCATACCTTGAAAGAGATTTTCCACCCAACCATGTGAAACTGGTAAAGTTCCACCCCCCATGCTAGGAGATAGAACCAAGGTACTCTCAAGACCTTAAGGAAATCTAAGTCTTAAATACCAATAAATCCAAGACTCAAAACAAAAATAATAAGACACATAAAAATATCATCATGTTATAGCACCGAGGTTAACGTTCTAGGAGACCACCTAAGTGAGTGTCATCACACAACCTGTATATTGGGATCCTTCCTAGAAACCATGTAACTCTGGTCCCCCCTTTATGAATAGGGATCCATCCTGGTAGTTATCCTTGGTCCTGATACTCCAATCAGTTCTGTGTGGCCATTATTATATTTTCTTTCATTATCTTTTGAATCCCCCCTTTCTAGGTTAATTTTTAAGGTTATCACTTTTTACAAACCCACCCATAGGATCATCTGGCAACCACTTTAGGGTTCCAGCACCTATGGTGAGCCACTCACTTAAGGTTCCTATTCCCTTACCCCATCACAATCCACAAATACAAGATAACACTTCCAAGTCCTGATTCATAGGTTTAGGAAACTCCCCTGCGTACTCAGGCCCTCAGAGTGAGTCCTAACCTTAACCATATACATAACAGGAACCATTGGAAGAATGTCTATCACAAGACATCTCAAAAAGAAACATAAAACCTTTCTCATGCACAAGTAAAACTTTCCAAGGCTCATTTATAGGTCTAAGGAACCCTCCCATGCACACAGGCCATAGAGATGAGTCCTAGCCTCATAAACTAAACTCAAGTCTATGCCAAGTGAAAAATTATCAATAGTAAACCATATAACCTCCACAAAACAAGTGAAAAACATACATAGGTGATACAAACTTCACACATCACAAATAAAATACATCATAAACACTTTCAAGAACTAGAATCAAAGCATAGAAAAGAATAGAAAAGTTTGGGGAACATTTAGGAGCCTTAGAGTAGTCCTAGTCCATTGGTCAACCCTAACCCTAATTCTGATCCCTAAAACACATCCTAAACCTTATTCAAGCATCTAAATGCACCATATAATCCCAACAAAACAAGAAATGAACATATTTAAAGTTTACACAAAATTTCATATGCGAAAACACCATGCTCTACAAAATCTCACGTGCCTGAATTATAACTAAGTCTGATTTTTAAGAAATCTCAAAATTAGAACTTGCATCTTAACTCCTATGAAGTTGAAACCTATCTCAATCATCCTAGAAGGTACCTAAACCCTTTATACAAGTATAACTTAAAGTATACAAGTTGTATACTTAAATGTTATACTTGTATAAAGCCTATTTTTCCTATCTAGCTCCGTTCACACTAGCATTCCTATCTTGCTTGGTTAACACTAACATTCCTGTCTTCCTTGGTTAATAATAACATTCTTGTCTTCCTCGGTTAACACTACACTGACCTCCCTCGGTTAACACTACACCGACCTCCCTCGGTTAACACTACACCGACCTCCGTCAGTTAACACTACATTGACTTTCCTTGGTTATCACTAAACCGACCTGGCTCAGTAAACACTAAACTGACTTGGCTCGGTCAACACTAAACCAACCTACCTCAGTTATCACTAAACCGACCTGGCTCGGTAAACACTAAACTGACCTTGCTTGGTTAACACTAAATCGACTGCCAGAAACTATAAAATATGACTGTTAACTTTGACTCGCGGGTAAAACTGGGCATTATGGGGACTATGGTTTCCTAATCTGGGCATGACCCATTTGAGATTACTTAGTTTCCCTTTAGAAATGGCCATCAAACCATCCTATCTATCCAAAAAATCTATCCTAGATCTAGACGAAGAAAGGTGGTGCAAAAATAGTTATGAACTAGTAGGGTTGAATTAACAGTTCTAAATTCTGGAAGCATTCATAATACATTCATTAACAATATAATACACTATCCTACATGATCAAAACCATTTCTACCCTCCCAGGAAGATTTCACCACCGTGAACATACAAGCATTCATAAAAATCCCTTCCCGAAAACATATTTCAAATACACAGAAAAAAAGAAAACATATATATAGTTCACATTTTCAAACAAAAGTAAACAATCATATTCTCATCCAGTAACATATCATTCATTTACATAATCATGCACATGGGAAGAATGGAGATTCATCCTAGTTTAGACCCTACCTGGGGTCCTTTGGAGAATCGTATTCCCTTGGTTGGAGTCTCTCTGCAAAATTTCCAACCTTGTGTAGATATTCTCCTAAAACATTCCTCTGGCAATCAAACTTCAAACAAACCACACACACTTCCCTTCCAATCTGAAGAACTCTCAAACTCACAGAAAAACTCTAATAAATTTTCTAGAGAAATCACTGCAAAAATCCTCCCAAAATTTTCCTAAAACTCCCCTTCCCATCTTTGGACCAAAGAAGCAAATATTTATCATACAACTATGTGGTTGGAGTAGTTGTTTTACGGGAAGCAACTTCTCCAACTTTTTTAGTTGGTTGAATAATCAATAAATCATTCCCGTAAAAGACTTAATCAAGGTTTTAATAAATTTAAATAAAATAGTCTCAAAATAAAACCATAAGAAGAAAACTCAACAAATAACTTTCAAGAAAAACCATAGCACATATGGAAACCAACTAGCCTAACTCCTAGGAGGTCTCAAGTTCAACTCCCTCCTAGATAGCTGGTTTTTACTACAAGAGCATTTCTTTTATTAATTATTATTATTAATATTATTTTCACTTTTTATTTAATACATTTATTGAATTCACTCACTTTATTTATTTATCATAAATAACATACCATTACACAATTAATGAAAAACATACAATTATTATTATTTATATAAGCATGGATATATGCATGTGCACCCACATGTACACATACCTATATAAAATACAAACAATATAACACAAATAAAATAAATAAATAAATATATATATATACATATACTAACAAGGATAAATCTAACTCACATCATAAATCACAGAACAATGTCAAATCATAAATCACAAGACCACATCACATACTACATTCAGAACCCCCAGCTAGGCCTAAACATAAATCTAAGTCCACGGGTAACCTTGAGAGTAATCTTGGTAATATCTCCACACAACAACAGTTCAAGGATTTTGAAGGCACACTCAGACCTATGTAGCCAGGTGGAGTCGATGCCTGGTACCTGCATCTGGCAACACCAACCAACATGCATATATACATGTATATAAATAGACAATGGCAACAAGGAGGGAGAGTGCAACATCATGTGGACCTCCTGTAGGAGTAACTACGACTGTGTCCCCTCATCCTACACTCACACCAGACAATGACATCAACAAAGCATAATTGGATTAGTATGGTTAGTACCAGAATAATCTCTTTTCCATATTGTATAAAAGAATGCATCATAATATAATCATGTGAATATAAATCATCTATTAACTTTCAAAAACCCATTTAACCATAAGGCATGTACTCAAAATGTCCCATTATCAAATCAAGATAAACAAATCATATAACCCTAAATGCATTAGTTATGTCTAATCCCAAGTAACGTTATAAGAGAAGGTAACACATCTAACCCTTAAGTGATTATAATCAATTAACCTAAGGTACACATGAATAATAATAATGAGCATTTCACATGAAAGCATATAAGTCTATCAGGTGATCCTTTTAGCATTAAGGTCCTTAACTATTTCTGACACACAAGAAGATGTATAGGAACATACCTATGCAATTATTATTATTTCCCATATTAAAATATGAAGTTAGGGTGAGTTGTAAGTCGTTTGGTCTAAGAAACCATCACAAGAAGGATCATTCTCACATATAGTCCTTCCTAATTTCAAGAGATCATAACCAAGACTTGATAGGGTTGGAGGGGCATTACACCAATAGTAGTCTTATCCACCATTTTTTTTGGAGAAAATACAGGAGGGTCAGGACGTTTCAAAATAACCCATCCACATGATTGAGTAACAACATTGGCACAATCTTGAGGTTGTTCAGATTTAGATGAATGAGACGTGGAACTATGCAACATGAAAGGATTCTTAGGTTTGGGAGGATCACCGCTCCCCTTAATAGTAATCACGTCACAATACTCTACCTCAATAGGTTCGATCATACCAATGACATTGTCATTGTTAGTGTATGTGTAACTAACTTTAGCATTGGTATTCTTAGTGTTTGAAGATTCACCCTTCTCATAAGGAGGGAAGGGATCCTTAAATGCTTGATGGTTTGAATTCTTGTTATGGTCGTCCACAACAATTTCACCACTATCAATCAAATCTTGGACCTTACATTTCAGCTGAAGACAAGTGGAAGTCTTGTGACCCTTATTCTGGTGATAGTCACAGTATGCGTTGTCATTCCACCAATGAGGTCATGGTTGTGGGTCATAGAGATGCTTTTCCAAAGGAGTAAGTATTTGATTCTACACAAGAGTTTTATAGACCACATCAAGCAGTTCTCCCAAGGAAGTGAATTCACGCTTGGGTCGAGATGCCCAAGATTTGTTCCTAGAAAACCTTGAAGGTTGCTGATTTTTCGTCGCAGACTTTTCAGTAGCTTTCATCAGCTATATGCTAGAAGAGAGATTAAAAACAAAATTAGCAAGCTTCGGGGTCACATTTTTTACCACTCCATCATTCACAATGTCTCTATTCTTGTTGACAAATTTCCCCTTATCTTTATTTGAGTTTGAAGATCCTTTTTTGTTGTCTTTGCTCAAAGTCAATTCCCCTTTCTTGATCATAAAGGCCTCTATTCGCACTACTTGTTTAATCATGCTATCAAAGGTTAAGGGACCTTGTAGTTGCACTTGGTATCTAAAGTCTGAGACAAGATTGTCCAAAAAGATGTCGAGTCTCTCAGACTCTGGTAGCTTGTGAGGACACCTTGTACATAATTATCTCCACCTTTGGAGAAATGTTAGGAAAGATTCCCCTTGTCACTGTTTTAAATTGCAAAGATCCCGGATGTTGACTAGATGCTAAATATTATGCAAGTAATGTTGGAGAAATAGGTTAGCCATTTCATCAAAAGTCTTAATGTGAGTGGGCAATCAAGAAAACCACTCCATAGCTGGTCCACCCAAGCTACGAGGAAATAGGTGCATAAGATATGTTTGATCGTGCATGAATTCCATAGATAATGCACCAAACTCCCTTAGGTGATCTTGGGGATTGGTAGCACCCAAGTATTTATCATATTTTGGCAGCTCTACACCTTTGGGAAAAGGTGGCATGTGAAGACTCCTATCAAAGGGGAAAGGACAAATACTCTCCATTGTAAATTGTTGTGCGGGTTTGTCCTTATTCTTCACAAGTTGGATAATCTAATCTTGCATGTCTCAGACCATCTTTTGCAACTTTGCGGTCTCAGTCTCTTCTTCCTTGGCCACAAGCATTTCAACTTGATAGTTTGGGGGTAATTTAGCCCCTTGATTGGCTAGCTCAAGAAAGTACTTTTCCTTCTTCTCTAGAAGGAGTACCTCCATCATCTTAATAAGACCTTTGTTTGCTTTCACAGTGTCTATGTCACTTTGAGTTATTGTGTCATCACCATCGTTGCCAAGAATATCATAAATGCTTGGGACTTGATCTCGACTCTGATCATAAGGGGCAGATGATAGTGATATGTTGGTTGACCACCTTGAGCTTTGTTTTGAGCTTGGTGCTGATTCTGATCATCTTGGGTTTGATCATAGTGTTTCTCATTTTGAGGTTGAGCATGACATTGGTCATTAGAAGATTGACCAAAATGCTGGTTGTTTTGAGATTGATCAAAAGTTTGGTTGTATTTGCCTGGTTGGAATTCGAATGGCTCTCCCATCTTGTTGAAGGACTATGTAGAAAATGAAGACTCAGTAAAACAATATGCACAATGTTGAAAGGGGGAAACTAAGGTAACTCTTGGCACTCTAATAGGATCAAGAAGATCAATAGGTTCAGATGAGTTGATATCGTCAACAGGATCGATAGGTTCAATTCTAGGACTAGTCCAAGGAAGTGGTCTTCCAAAGTTATGAAACAATAAGTTGTTTTGGAAGAATGAATTATCTTGCTCTTGAAACAAGAAACTAGGTTTCACTTGAAACAACAGGTTAAAACACTCTTGGAACACTGGAGGTGATTGAGACGGGCTATCTTTCAAAGTACTCAATGAAGAACTTGAGGATCCCTCACAATGTTCAGATTGCACAATAGGTTCAAGACAACTTGTTTCCTGATTATGAGGTTTACCTCTATCTTGACCAGTATTATGAATGGGGTAAGTATTTCCACTTCAAGTCATGATAGTCATAGATGAAGATGAAACGAGAGAAGACTCGGGATAATGCTAAAACTCTATCTCTAGGAATAACAAAAAAGAGATAAAGGCTAGAACAACCAAGATGTGAGATGCACTTGGTACGAATCATTAGGAGTATGGCTAGAATAGCTGAGATAAGACTATCGCAACATGAGGTACAAAAGCACAAAAGAGATGAGACAAATAAAAAGGAGACAATTGAGAGTTTAAGAAAAATTGATTAGTTCGTAACTCGAGACACTCAGTTTCTAATAGTGAGTGACAGGAAAAAAAATAAACAGATCTCAGACAAAAATCAGATCAAATAAAAAGTTCACCAGTCAATGGGAAATAAGTCTCTATTTTTGAAATCTAGGTATAGGTACGTGCGAGAAAGTATCGGGCCGCATGAGGAAACACCAAACTTCATGCGAGAAAATGCTCTGCAAGATGAAATTTTGCATGGAAAAGATCTAAGTTAGATAGTTTGACACAATGTTCAAGGTAAAAGACAAGTTCTGAGACATGGCCTGAACTTTTCTCTGACATAATTTCTAGGTTTTGGATAGTTTAATCAACAATCTTAGTTTGAAGGTTTCAAGCATTCATTTACAAGCATGAAGGTTTGATCAAGCAATGGCGACACAAGAAATAGTCATAAATAGACCTACCAAGGACAAAGCAACTTGGCAGTATCATGGGAGTCTTTGTTTAATCATGATGGACAAGTTTAAGATTCGATAGCAAACACATAGTTATCCCTACAAAAAAAAATGGTGAGAAGATAAAACCTTTGCCTCACTGCTTATGCGCATGCGTGCACCTCACACAACCGTGTCACCCCCTAGAGGGTGCCCATGTTTTTGGTGTTTCCAAGGACTCAATAGTATATGTTCAAAGGTTACCCTTGAAGTAGGGGCTAGTGTCATATACCACCTTCAAATGTCCAGGTGCATGCCTATGGTGAGAATCTACGGGAGAGATTCTTTCCCCTCTCTGGGAAAAGATTATGCCTCCTTTCAGAGGTGATTCGAGTGGAAAACTAACTAGGGAAAGTTCTTAGTGGGCTTCCATTCACACTAACCTTTTGTGCCTCTAATATAGGGCTAGGGCCTCGCAACCACACCAACACCTGAAAGTCATACACCCCTACAAGAAGGGCTAGGAGTGGCATCACTCAGTACAATAGACGGAGCCTTCTCAAGATGATAGTCAAAATCAAGAGAAGGAAGTAAACATGGTTTTGGAGTATTTAGACTCAACAAAAGATTCTTTATTATAGTGAGGTGAAATCACCGACGATAGGTGCGTACTCAATTGGGTCATTCCTAGAGGTTCAACTTTTGGCAGGCCCTCTAAAGGTGACACAACTTGGCTTGGATCTGAGGGTTTGATTTTCTATTTCTCTCAAAAAGAGAAGAGTGTACTTCTCTACCTCTTCACCTTACCCAAACACATCAAGAATATTCATCACCAAGTTAGCTTCAATCCACCAAATCCATAAGATTTTGGGTTTCTGGTTCTCTCAAGGAGAGAAGAGCATAATCCCCTGGCAAGCAGAAGTGCTAACGATTCACTACCTTGCTTTTCTTTCCTAGGTATCCATCATTCTAGCAACATCTGGGTCTTAGTTTCATCCGTGGGCATCACTTCCACGTAATGAAGAGCCTATTCCCCTACTTTTCTATCAGGACCCTTGAGAAATTTTATCAAAGCCCTAATTATACTATGTGAATGTAAGAAAGAAAATAGACACAACATTTTAAATGATCTTCGACAATCGTCCTACAAGAAAACCATTAGCAAGTTTTATGATCTTCGGCAAAGCGACCTACAGACCACTGTTATGTTGTGGCAGAAACAGAGATATGAAATCAACAACAGAAACAAAATGTCAGGGAAAAACAACAGTAAATTACAGAATTTGAAAATTTTAAATGTCTGACAGTGAAACTTCACGTGAGGAAGTGTAGCACTATGTGTGAGAAAGTACTAGGGTCTACGCAAGAAAGTACTATTTCATGCAAGAGAGTGCTACATAGAGAAAAACTTCATGTGGTACACTCAAGAATCTCGTGCGAACTTCTATACATAGAGGAGTATAGATGTACGATAGATTGCAAAATTCAGAAAAAAAAACTTGAGATTGATGAGGCCAGAAATCAATTTTTTGGCCCCACGGTGGGCGCCAGAATGTCTATAGATGAATGTGGACCTCTAATCCATCCATATACACAATATATTCATTGTTCGATCATTGAATCACGAAGAGGAGTATGGATTACTCAATTCGTAAGATTCTATTGATTCAACTTATTGCCTCCTAATTAATTGGGGTGTTTGAATTACTCTCAGAACGAGAGCCAACAACCAAAAGACCAAGCTAATATGGAGGATTTGAAATCTTGAAATATGAGCAAAGTACAATTAATCTAAGATGAAAATATGATTAATCTAAGAATGAAGATGTAATTTTAATCTAAGAACTTGAAAGAAATGTGCAAATTAAGCTAATAACAATAAGAAAATTACTCTACTATGAAAGTGCAATTACACTAAATGAGAATTAAGGTAATTGTGCAATAAAAGCTTGAAAATATGAAGATAATTGAGATGAAATTTTTCTATAGTTTATGTGCTCTCAAAATTGCCTTTTTTCGAATGAAGGAGAGGGTTCATAATATTGACAAGCCTGGAGAAGGAATGAAGAGTTTCTTGAAATGAAACCGTTCACTCTTCATTCCCAATTGAGACAAATATTCATGAATTACTTAATTAAAAGAATTAATTATTGCCACATATGGGTGACCTTTCGAATATTTGAATTATTAAATCCAAATAAGATAATTCGTTCAAATAACCAAGTAATATTAATTCCTTTTATGTGTATTAGCTAAAGGGGGTGGGTTTAATTTAATTTAAAGCACTTAAGACTTTAGAATTAAATTAATGTATCATAGGGATTATTTAGCTAATAAAGTCGAATACTTAGGAATTAATCATAGTGTGAGATTAATGCAATTTAGGGTTTTTGCAATTGACACCAAGTTAAATAAAGTCAGGTAGGAGAGATAAAATTTCTTAGTAAAATAGGACTTTAATGATGTAAATTTGAAGAAATGCACCAAAATTGATTGAAATTATAAGGTGCCAATTTTGGGGTATTACACTATTTAGATACATGGCAAAGTTATATCCTTTCTTTGGTGTTTCTAACTCAACATTAGCCAAGTAGACATAATAAGGACATTGATAGATAACCATATTGAAGAAGTAAATAAATAATATAATATGAGAATATATGAAGAGATACAATATTCTATCAAAGGCATAATAAAGGAGGTGTAGATAACTCCCCTTCACCATAAAGAAGACAAGCTCCAAAATATGAAGGAAAGAAATGATCTTGTGATAAAAATATGTGAGTCTCCAAGTATAAGAAATCTATCCAAAATATTGTCAAGAGAGCTCCCAAAATGTGTGAAGAATCAAGAAGTAAATAGAGAGTCTATAGAATGTGTCTAGTACACAAAATGAGAATAAAAATAGAATTTTAAATATGGTGGGTTGAATATAGTTGTTAGTGAGTGGTTGATTTGGGTGTTATAACTACAATGTGATAGTTTGTAATGCTCCAATGATAGTGTACACATTTACAAATTTGTAGACAAGTGTGCATCACATGGACATCTCCATTGAGAACATGAATCATGTGTTGTATAAGCCATGTGGACAAGATTTTTAATGAGTGGTGACAAGGTGTAATAGGTGGGTATAAAATGTGACATGAAATTTTATGTCTTAAGCTAAGGTAGGGACATTATGAAATGGGAAATTATACTAGTGTGCAAATTTGTGGCATTACACTAACAAAAGAAACTAATCAAGAACAAGCTTATGTAGACCAATTTATGATGGTCTTTAAGTAATACTAGAAAACTATAACAAAATTCCAAGGGTTTTAAATTTCATTTGACATTTATGATTTTTTATAAATTTAGAATAAAATGGATTTAGGGAGAAGATAACATAAAGGCCACCAAATGATCAGAAGAAAGTACTATAATAGATAATTTCTAAGTCAAGTGCATCTTTAATTGGAGGAGTGATAATATTTTATCAAGGAGATTGATTTAAAATTTAAAATATTCTTTATACTCAACACCGTGGGAGAAGAAAATTCTATTCATTTCTCTACTTTGCATTTTAAATAGAGTAACTTATGGTTAGTGGCATTGTTGATTAATTACATAGGGTCATCATCAAGTGTATAATTTCATATATTCAATCTTGAAGAATTCAAGATCATTTGAGAATGAAGGATGAAGTTGAATACTTCAGAGAGCTTTTATAATTAAAAAAAAACATGTCATAGTCCAAGATATTGCAATTTAAATTTTTATCATTTTTCCATCATATTGTCAAATGTTTTGGAAAATATAATGAATTTTCATTTTTAACGATTTGGTCAAACCTCCCAAATTAAAGCATCCACCTCATGGAATCTAAATGGAGGGCTTGAAAAGAAGGAATCTCAAAAGAAGATTACACCTGCAATAACAAAAAATAATATTTATGTTCAAATAAACCCAATTTGAACTTAGGACAAAGGAAATATGTTTTTTTTATAGAGAACCATTGATTCATGGTCATGGGTGTCTTGGTAAAATAAAATTCCATTATAGCAAAGATGGTATCCAATAGAGATTTAGAGTTGGAGAATGATCTTGAGGTTTTATTGATTCAAACGAGTATATTTCACTTGAGAAAAATGACAAAGTGAAGGAGACTAAAAAAAAGTGAAACCCTTTAAGGATCTCAATGATATCCTCCTTTTAGAATTCATGGAATGTCGGCTAGACAACACTTGAATTCTAATATTAAGACACCTAGAGTAGGAAGTAATTTATTCAAATAGGTGTTTAGATTACATGGCTTGCCAAAGAATATTTTTGACGATAGAGATAATAGATTTATTTGTTCTTTATGTCAATAAAATTTCCATTTTAAACATATAAAACTCACACTTAGTACTAGTTACAACCCTTAAGCTGATGGAAGCTAAAGATAATGAACAATAAGGTTGAAGGATACGTGATAAATTATGTTTGTAGTCATCAATCTAGATTGATTAAATAACTACATCTTGGAGAGAATTCCTACAATAATTTACACCATATGTTGATTTGAATTTCACCCTTGAATAGTTTATATGGATATGAGGTTGATCCCATGTAATAGTGAGTTACACTGTTGAACCGACTTTGACAATAAAATTAACGTTCTAAAAAGAATTCACATTCAGAAACCTATAACCGTTAAACCATTAGGAATTTGAAGATGATGTAAACTAATGATTTGTGACATTTTGTGTGTAGATTCTAAATATATTTTTTTGAATATTTTTTGAATTAATTATATCCATTTTTCCATATCCTTCAACAAATAGTTTTTAACAACAAACACCACTTTTAAAGAGTGTTATTGATTTCATGTAACATAACTTTTTTTCTCTTATAATTTTCTAACACCAAAAGAGGAAAGGGGGAGGCTTTCATTTGTCCTTTCAAAGTGTTAAATTCTATTCGTATAGTATGAATTTTAGTTTTTCTATGTTTTAATAGTATTTTTTGTTTGGCAATGGAAAATAAAGAACTTGAAGGATTTTTCCATGTATTTTCATTGAATGAGTCCCCCATTGTGGTGTGAGACTAACATTTCCTTCTTTAGCTAGGAACATTGTACTTTTGGAGGCATGAATATAACACACTGAAGAATTCAAGAGAGATAAAGACCAAATCTCTAGATAAAATAGGGTACTAAGGGCTTGTTTAACAATTGAACCATGTTGCAACTTACCATATATGGCTACATTGCTAGAGATTGCTATGTGTTTTAAGTATTTTTAGGAAGCTTACAGAAAGTTGGAAAGTAATTATATTAATCCTAATCTAAATATTTGCATACAATATCATTCAAGAACTATAGTTTGGTAACATATCTATTACAGTCTAGTATGAATGAAATGCATGAATCTACTCCAAATTTAGAGGCTCTCAAGAGATATACTTGCATACATTAATACTTGTGTAGTTTTACTCCAATGTTTCCAAATCATATAATAGGGGAGAATTACTAAGAAGATGTTCACCATTTTTCCTTTTCCAAATTTCAAAGGCTAACCCATATGCAACATAGCTAAGAAATTTGTATTTTCCTTTGATGTTACTATCTTTTTTCATAGTTGTTTTTTATTAAGGTAAGTAGGGTTTTGGAAGGTCCCATAACCTTTTACATTAAGAGAGATATAGAATTAAGTACAAAAGGATAGAAGATAACAACCTAGAAAAAATGAAAAATTAATAATAGAAAAAAAAAGTTTTAGATTGTAGCAAAAAACCAAAAAAAACAATAGAAACTAAAAATTGTAGACAACCAAGAAACCCAAGTTGAGGTCATTTAAAAATGTGGTCCAGTACAATTTTTTCTTTGAAACATCAAGCCCAATTTCCCCTAACCTAATTTTTTTGAGACCTAATGTATAACATAATTTGGTATCTCCATCCTTATGCCTAATAATTTATTGAAAGAGGAATTTATCTTTAGCCACTCTGTAGAGTAGTTCTTACTATTTTCCTCTTTCAATCTATTTTCATTGAGACAAGGGGAACTATTATCTACATCATCTAGACAAACCTCACAATATTAAGTAAGGCATCCACCTTAAAGAAACCTTTGGTGTTATTTCTTATATATTTACAATTCTTAACCTCTTTGATAACCATATAGGAAAACTCTTTTCTTCTTCTATAGTTTGTACGATTTTCTTATTTCTCTAAAAAGTATTAGTTCAGTAAGTCCAACTTTTCAAAAAATATGGCAAAGGATTGGAGAATATTCATACCCAATATTGTGTATCCAAGATCCATATTTATAGGATAATCAAATTTGATCAAGGATTACTTTATCATTTTTAAAAACACATAAATTCTAGCATAAACCAACAATTTCATGAATTTAGTGATCTTATCTATGGAACCATGATGTCCTAGTGAGTTGGCTACAAACATTAAGATATTTTCACGCAAAAATTCCAAGGGTAGGAAAAACAAACAAATCCAATCTAGAATGTTGGATGGGATATCTTTCATAGGGTCAAAATTAGGATTCCACCTTTACAACATATTCCATACTATCCCATATTCCCTATCCCATAAAAGAGGAAAAAACTATTAGGCATTGATGTTTCCTCAACACTAACAAAGAGATCTTCAAACTCCAAAGTACCCATCTTTTCACTAAGACTATGTAGGGGTAGCTACCAAAAATTATCCTAATAGGATACTTTAAAAAAGGTAAAAACCTCTTCAAAAATAGAGTTAAGTATATAAACTTGGATATGCTCATTCAATACCTTCTCATTTGATACTATAGGAACATCCACATGAGATATAGTAGGAAGAGCATAAATAATAACCTCATCCTTCATATCATACCTAAACATATGGCTATCTAAACTAGCATTAAGTGGCATCTCCAAACCAACATTTCTACAAATATTATCCAAAAAAAGGGAAGAACACTCAACCATTGAACATCAACCCTTAGAGTGGAGATGAAAAACCTAAATGTATTCTTAATACATTTATAAGGAGAACAAACAACACTATCATCAATAAGGATAGACAAAAACCCTTGCCTATTTATAAAGTAGAAGGAAACTGAATTGGGAGATCTACACTAATGATAATTGTATTGTAAGGAGGGAGAGAGAAGCCCTTTATCAACCCCCAAAAATTTCCATCAATCAAGATCACCTCTTGAAAAATCTTTTCCTATTTAAGAGACTGAAAACAAGCTTTCATTAAGATATTTACAAGGAATTCATCACCATGATCTAGTTCATCTTCCATACCTTCACCCCCATCAAAAGGAGAGAAACCAAAAATAGAAAGAGGAGAAGGAAGATCTTCTTCCATCTCTAAGAGAAAGACATTCTTATTTTTCTCACAAATATAAGTCCTATTAATAATATCAAGTCATTAGCTTCAAGGTAAACCTAAATAGAAAATTTATGTCCTCACTCCAATAACTAGCACAAGGATCTATAAAATCATCTTCATAGGTCTTACCAACAACCTCACCAGAGACCCCCTTGTAAGTGGTGTCTATAAAGTGGAGATGCATAAAGACATCTCTCAATTTAGAAATTTTACAATCCACTATGCAATGTTCCAAACCCTTACTAGATTTTTTGGGTAGACCTAATTAGACACCTACAATAGCAAGAAAATTATTATAGTGAATTACATGATCCTTATGAGTAGAGGACCCCCTATTAGGAAAAGATTGTCTAGATAGGGCTTACACAACTAATAAAATCTCCATCGCCTTCTAGGTTGCTAATAGATGCACCATCCTTTGGCTCATTCCATTCATTATCCTCTCCACCTTCACTAGAACCTATGGTTAGAGCTCCCCTTCCTACACTAGCCTTCACTCATGGCTTCACCTACATTTTTGTCAGTTAAAAAATTGAGTTCAACAATTCTCTTTGTCATAGTTGTTGTCCATAGAATTTCACCTAGTTTCTTTGATTTTTTATGCATTCACAAAGTTGTTGGTCATATGATTTCATCTAGTTTCATTGATTTTTATGCATTCACAACACTTAGATATCTCATTCCTTTTGAAATATTATTTTAACCTTAACACTACTATTTTTTTATTTTATTCATGTCTCTGACTAAAAAGAATGAAACAACCATGATAGTTTCTTAGAAATGTTATCCTTTTTAATAAGCTTAAATATTTCCATACTCTCTTCATCTTATACCTTTTCATAAAGAATAATAGTAACTTAATGGAAAAATTATTTTCAGACCTAGTGGAAGTAGTTTTAAGGACATGTCAGTGGTGTGGTACTAGTTTAAGAAACTATTAATTTGAATCAATTGAGAGTGTTTACACATCCATCAAGAAAATCATGATAAATATAAGAATAATTTCTAGGTTAAAAGTTCATAGGGTAGAACAAAGGAAGAAAATGAGAAAATAAAATAGAGATAGTCAAGTGATAATTTATCATCCACTAGATATATAAAGTGATAACTTATCATCCACTTAAGGTGGAAAAGTTATAACTATAGAATGAAAGTGGGATGTTTCTTTTATTTTACATAAGGAAACTTAAGTAGCATGTGTGATCAAGATCTATGTATTGAGCTTTCTATGTACAATATCCCTTTCACACCAACAATGAGAGTTGTAATTCTTGGAATCTACTTTCTAAATTTTTTTTAAAAAAAATTGTAGATATTAAGGTGTTAAAATAGGTTCCACACAAAGTGCTCATTTTCTTAAAATAAGTAACTTAGTAGAAAATTAACTAATACTCGATAGTTTATGCTTATAATTTCTATTTAATTTTTATGAAGATGGGGATTTTTGTTGATTTTCAAAGTGAACTGATCTTGAAAACTAAATAATTCAACATCTTTGAACCTTATTTGTATGAAAAGTAATCATTTTTTTAATAAGTATAGAATATAAAAATATATTTTTTAAAGATTTGGATTAATGAATAAAAGTGGCACCAAAATATTATAGTAGCAAAGATCTTGGTATTATTTTAGTGATTATTTAGACCAGTACTAAAAAATGTGTAAACTTAATGAAGAGCACTCTTGACATCTAAGTATTTTTTTAAGATTCTAGATTTTCCTATATCCACAATTTTTATTTAGTATGGGAACACTCTACTACTTAATTTTAAGCAGAAACTTGATTTAAGCAGTAGCATAGGAACATGATATAAATTGCATTAGGCCTTTATATTATATAACTTACGAAACTTAAACAAGAAGTTTAGTTTTCTATGACTCTCATAAATCTTTTTATTCAAAATAATTCTTTGATTAATCAATGAAAAGTTCAATATGATATTAGGTTAGGCTACAAGTCACAAGTATTCTACTAGAGTGTGCTAAAGAATGTTGAAAATAAGTCATATCTTATTGAAAGATGGGCTAGTCCTATAGTAATGGAAGATCTAAAATATAAGTTCTAACTGATCTAAATGTAAGGAACCTCATTAGTGAAGAACTAATCAAGAAAAGAGATACATTTATTTTTATCATCGTAGTCATAGGGATGTTATTATATCTTCTCTTAGTTCTAGTGATTTTCATTAAAATGAAAAGTATACAACAATTATTCAATTAGAAGAACTACAAATTAAACTAAATTTGTAGAATATTAGTTTGTGACTAAAGCTAAATTTAAAATTGGTCTTTAAAAATTAATTTATTGTAGTGTTAAAATGATAGACAAATCCAGCACTTGAAAAATACCATAATTTCATCATTCATTCCATTCAAATACAAAAATGCTATGTACTTATCTTATTTTAAAATTGAAAACAATATTATTTGAGGGACTTTCCCTAATATGCATTGACTAATTCTAGGTATGTAAATTAAGAAGTGCCACATAGTGGCAACACTTGCCTTTTAGTGTTTATTATAGTCTAAATTTGAAGTAATATTGTAGTGGTAGAGCACAAGAAACTTTTTTATATTGTCTTTGAAAAAACAATTAACCTATGTATATCATAAAGAGAAAGAAATGATAAATTAAAATTATGAGAAAGTACTAGGGTACTTAACTTAGAACAATGTTTTATATTAAAATCTAGTCCAACAAAAAATTGGCTTGCCAATTCCTAGAAAACAATATCCTTAATGTGTTTATTGTTAAGTAGCTACAATAACCATTGAATTTTGTAGAAGTTAGGTTGGTGGTATATGCAATTAATTCCACATTTGGTAGAAATTTTTTGAAATGTGGAACTATTTTACAACCACAAGATTCATCTAGTTCCTCTCACTCCTAATTGTCTACTAATGCATTAGGACTAGTGTTTGTTTTAAATATCCTAGGAAACCCCTAGATTGCAAAAACTATGTCTATGATGCACTAGGACTACTGTTTTTATAAATATCTAAGGAAAGCTGCTAGATTAGAAAAACCAAAGTCTTCTTAACTAAATAATCAAGTCCTTTGAAATATTGAAGTTACAATGTTTAATAAGTATTTTTGACATCAAACAAACACACAAGACTTTGAATGCAACTTTTAACAATTATGTAGAGACACTCTACAATAACACCAAAAGCATCCCATTTGTGTCATGTATAAAATAAAAACTAAAATATATTAAACAAATATTTTTAAAAACTAAAATTATAAATAATTATTATTTACCTTTTGTTTCCATCAACGTTCTAAATCACACACCATAATTGATCAAAATTCTTAAATATATTGCAAATAAAGTAAAATAAATATTAGAAAATAAAAATAATTTAAAAAAAAACAATATAAATAGAATAATTATAAAGTAAAAAAAAATCTAAATAAAAAATTAACTATAAAATAATAAATACTACTACTAATTTTTAATAAACAATATTAAAGTAAACAAAACAACTTTTAAATAGTCTTAAAGTGAAAGAAAACCAACTCTTAAATAAATGAGGAACTTTTAATATAAATATATTTATACTAGTGACTTACATTCTATTTGATTTTAAAACTCTTATATAATATTTAATTTAAGAACATTTCTTCTATTGATGACATATGGTTTTCTTTTTTTAAAAAATAACACGCAACTTAAATGAAATAAAAAATTATTAAAAAATTCATAGATTAAAATAACTAAAAAAATATAACAGATAGAGATAGATAATATTATAATAAAAATTCTTTTATTTTAAAAAGAATTAATAAAAAAATGAAGTATTCCTTTTTCCTTTCAAGAACTCTATATATTGAAACAATATATTTGTTTTTATTTCTAGCAAATCCTCCCAAAAACTGTTCCTATAACACAAATTTGTTTGAATCAAATCATATTTCAAATAAATAATTTAATTATTAAGAAAAATTAAAAATATAAATTGAAACTTTATAAAAATTATAATTATTTTTAAAACACAAAAAATAAAGTGTTTTAATATATCCAAATAACTTCACTAATTAACACAAGTGAATACAATATTTCATATTTTCACATTAAATATTGGTTATTAATAAATTTGTTAAAAAAATACCATTATAAAAATGTGTCTGAAGTCCATAGAATGATAGACAGTTTAAGAAATATAATACCATACACATAGGCTAAGTTGCTGAAGACCTAAGTATAAGTTTTTTTTTTAAAACGGGAAGGTTGTTCTGCCCTGCTGCTATTGGATGGTGATCTTAGTGCAAAATAGAGGTTGATGGTCTTCTTTCATGGAGTTTATGCAAAATTGCGTCCTGCTGTTTATATCATATGAAGGTTCCTGGTTTTTGTGTTCTTATGATGCTCTGGATTTTTCTATAATTCTGCAAGATGTATCTATTTATCTGATATGCAATCCGTGTATGTAATTTGGGCTTGTAGACAATGTATATTCCAACAGATTCTTTTACGCAAAATCTTATGTTGGAGGTAGTTTCTAGGGATGGTTTTTGATTGATCGCATTTTGTACATGAACAATAAATCAGAATTTTCTTTCTAGTTCTTTTTCTGAGGACTCCACTGAATTAGTATATATTAATAAAATATAAGTGCTCGTCACTTTTTGATTTAAAAATAAATAAATAAGAGACCCAAGTCAAGATAGGGAGTTTCATAATAAAATATAAACAAACATATATTTAAGTCTAAAATGTAGCTACATTCAGAGAACATATAAAGCCATCAGGACACCAGAAAATTACCAAGAGCCACCTTGCTCCAGAGAGTTTTGTGGGCCAGCCTAGACATAAAACAAAACTAAACTACTACTGAAAGTATGTTGAAATAAGGCAGCCAAAATTATGCTGCTATATCTGTGAATCCAAAATAGAGTTTAAACTAAAACATATGTGGCAAATATTAAACCAAAATCTTGAACCCTATCTTTTATCTACTTTCCTCGCTGTAAGACCAGCAAGCTGTCTCGTTTTGGGGTGATCAATTTTGGTTTTCTATCTCCATGGACGCGGAAAGCCCTGCCTCCTGGTGAGCATCCTCCGCCTCTGCTGCATCTTGGTCTTCCACATCCGACGAGTAGTCACTGCCTAAACCATCACGATTTAGGCAGTCCTAAGTATAAGCCTTAATTATAAGAAAAAGAATAAATGTTGATGAAAAATGTTACACAGTAGTAAAGAATGAATGTTGAGAAAAATGTTACACAGTCAAATTTAGAAATTTACATAAATAATAATAAAATAAAATAAATATTGATAAAAAATTTACAGTCAAATTCAGAAGTTCAAACCTAATGTTATTTTACTAAAATCAATCGCCTATGGCAGATGAGTTTCCTTCAGTGTTTTCTTTGGTCATGGTATTGAGTAACCTCACAACATATCTCATATCAGGTCTGTCTTCCTTGTTTGGTTCTGCACATTTGAGGGCTAATTTCACCACAGCCAAGGCATCCATGAGATCACGCCCACCAAAGCCTTCCACTTTGAGCCTGTCGTCCAAAGCTTCTTCTAAGCGATTACAAGCCATCATATGACGTACATATTCTGGAATATGGAACTGGCTTGACCCACGTGCATCGTCAACATGCTTCTGCCCTGTTATCACCTCCAACACCACAATACCAAAACTGTAAACATCATGCTTGTACGAGAGCTTGTGGCTGATACAATACTCTGGAGCCCAATACCCTCTAGTACCTGCTATTCTATCAGTTGATCTGTGGGTTCCTTCCCAGTCCACATGCCTTGAAAGCCCAAAGTCTATAAGTTTTACCTCCTTATCCTTAATGTCCACCATAAGATTCTGAGGTTTGATATCAAGATGTATGATGTTATTGAGATGCAAGAATTCTATCCCTTGAGCTATACTTGATATCATCCCGAGGCATTGCTTCCAATTCAGAGAAAACTGTGCCCAACTTCCTCTCAAGTATTCATCTAGAGTGCATCCATTAACATATTCATATACCAAATAGAATGTGTTGTCTTCAATACACCATGCAATTAGAGAGACTAGATTTTTATGCTCCTTACCTTCCAAAAGTCTCACTTCATTCTCAACAAATTTCTTGCTGTCTCTGCCTGCACGTTTTATTTTCTTTATAGCCACATCGTTATCTTTCAAATTACCCAAATACACTGTCCCAAAGCTTCCTTCTCCAATTTCGTAATGGTGGGTACAATAGATTTTCATTTGAATTATCTCATCATGTGTAAGGTTTGTGAAGATGGGCAGTGAAAGCCCTTGATCCAATTTATCTTGTTCTTCCTGCTCCTGCTCTGTTTCATTTAGGGTTATAGCTTCTGATTTCGAAGCCACGCAATTTTCAGCTTGTTCAATTTCTACAGCTGTAGAAGACTGAGGAGGAGGGGAAGGTCTTTTGAAGCAGCCATAGTAAAAGATGATTATTGAAAACATTAGGAGGAGGATTCCACCAGCTGAAAATAGAAGAAATAAGACACCAATTAATCTAAAACACTGCATTAAAATAGTCCAAGTATGAGATAGATAACTGTTTGGATCCTTACCAATCGAAATAGTAACTTTCAATTGTAGGTGTCTGTTGTTGTATTTGTGGTGGTTGCTTTGTGCACCTAACATGTAATATATTATCAGTCTCAATTAGTTCCAAGAACCAAATAAGTAGGAAGAGATGTAAATTGCATTAGGCCTTTATGCTATATAATTTACGAGAGTTACACTTTGAGGAACGGAATAGCTGAAAAAGAATAGTGGCTTTTTTCAATTATGTACATAAACCTTCCTAAGCAAGAAGTTCAGGTTTCTGTGACCTAGAACAATCTTCCACTGTCAATTATTTAGATAAACCTTCTACGATTTTTCAGTAGCAGTTAATAGTCTAATTTATTAAAGATAACAAATTTCTATAATTTATGAACTGTTGCTGCTTCTAGGTAAGATTGTGTGAAAATTTTTACAACAATGGACCTGATCATACTCCATGATCTATCATCAAGATGAGAGAGTTTAAGAATGGTAAAAGATCTTTTTGCATTCTTAAACTCTCTCATCCTGATGATGGATCTTTTTTCATTCTTAAACTCTGTCATCCTGATGATAGATCATCATGAATGTGATCAGAATCATTGATGTAAAATTTTTCACACAATCTTACCTAGAAGCATAACAGCAACAGTCTAATTTATACCCTAATAATCATATATAGAATGAACAATTAACCATAATATAACTCAAAAAGAGTACCAGTGCTTGGGGGCGAGCTGGGCTGAGGTGGAAATGTTGCATTTCTCCCGGCTGTAAAACAGAACGATGAACAGCGTCTTTTATGATCAGTGTTGCTTTTATACAATTCATAAAAGATGTTACTTGAAAGGAAATCAGCCTAACATACCTGTTAGATAAGGGATAAAATACACTCTATTCATTCTTATTATATTTGGGTTGTTGATGTTATTGAGGCTTATTATGTCGTCCATGTTGGACTTAAATTTTTTAGTTGTCCCCGTAAGCGTAGCTTTTGGGGGAACTGCATAAGAAACAATTGAATGCCATCCAGAAACAGGGCACCCACAACCCAATGCAAGCTCCACGATATCCCCTGCTTTGTATGTACTGAATTGTTTTTGTGTCCATGCAGTATAGCTAAAATACTTGTCAGAAATCTCTCTTTCATATAAACCCACATCAGAAGGTTACACTGTGTAATTCACCCTGTAGAAGAATCCCTCAACTCCCAAAAAATCCGAGCAAGAGCAGGGAATTTTCGCCAAATAATTAGTCCCATTAAAGTGAGACGTTTTCAGGGTAGAAATGTTGAATCTGGATGCAATAGATTTGAGGGGTTCAGTGCAATTACGGAGATAAATGTAAGCATCACAACTGCGAACAGATGAAGTGGAGCAATTCAAGGGTCTGTGTGTTTCAGCCCAAGTTGAAGTGTAAAGCCAATCTGAAACTAAAACTGCTAGAAAAACAACGGTTTTTGAAAGGCCCTTCATGTTTACAAGGCTTTTCCAAATCATCCATGTTAATGCAACCTTGTCTGTCCAGGCTTTGGAGTTAAATGGTTTGAATTTCTTCTTAGTTTTCTAGTTGACTCCACTTGTGATACCAAAATCAACTGTCAATCAGAACCTCAAGAAGCCTCCATCACACTTTCGCAAAGTCTTTTCTATAAATACCATGAAAACTGTTGATTAATTTTTTACAATTTTTGAAAGTTCTATTTCTGTTAGGAGTCAAGGACTGAGGGGTATGTATTTCCTTAAAATCTACTTGGGATATGATCTCGGAGCCTTTACATTCAGCCAAACTTAATTTTTGTTAGGGTCAATGATAACCAAACAACTTCACCAATAGACCAAAGACCTATTGACCAAATAAATATATTTTACAGAACAAAACTCCATATTAATATTTTTAACTGCAAGGCGAGAAAGAAAGAACTAATGCTTACAATTCAGGCAGCTTAAGAGAATTTTATAGGGTTGCATTTTCGCAAGTCTTCTATTTGACTCCAACTGTGATATGCCTTAAAAATCAAGCGGCTTAAGAGAATTTTATAGGGTTGCATTTTCGCAAGTCTTCTATTTTGACTCCAACTGTGATATGCCTTAAAAATCAATTTTTAAGCTGAAATTCTAAGAGTCCCATGTGCAGGCCTCCATCACACTTTAGAAAGTCTTTCTACAAGTACTATGATTACCGCTGACCAAATTTTCACAATAAAACTACAACAAATATATTTTATAAAAAAACTGAAATCATAGTTTTGTAATCCTTTTACATAATAGTTCAGTTATGAAATTTAAAAAACAGAGCAAGAATCTTGTTTGTGTTTCCAACAGCATTGATCACCTTTCAACGAATTCTTTGTCTGCAAGAACAACTAAGCTTATAATAAGAAGACAGCAATTACTATTAAACGCGTCGAAGTAAGAAGACAGTGCAATGTGGTTATCCCATATTAGAGTCATGAGAATTTCCAGTGAATTGCGTAAAGTCTAGCAACGTACAAGAATGAATAGGAATCAGGAGAAAAGAGGGGCCTAAAAAAGACTATTAGTATGGCCTTACAATCTTTGACAATTAAAATTCGATAAGACAAAAGGAAAGCCCCATCTACTCCCACAACTGGAAGTGGCAGGCAGGCATACGGTATGAACATTCATCAGAGCATAGAAAAAGAAGGGATCTCAGGATTCTAGGGGAGGTTTTTGTGATATCTTAGCAAAAATGATGGGATGTCGAGAAGGGTGGAAATACTTTGGTGATAGTGGGGCTTTTTTTGAGTTCGTACACAGAGAAAGAGTTACATGTGTAGCATTGTTACACATGATAAAGAGTCAAAATATTTCTTTAGTTAATATGTTTCACATTATTCTAATATGGGATAAACACATTGTAATATTTTGATATTAAAAATTATGCAAATTTGATTCTTAGTTTTCTAAAAATACTTATTATTTGAATAACTACATATCAATTCTAATATTCACATAATTCTTAGATGATTTGGATTAAAAATTATTTGTTATTCATAAAAAAATATTATTTTAATAAAAAATGATATAAATCATTCAGACTTCTAAATATAACAAACAACAAATAACATATGTAAATTCAAACCTGCAAATCTTATTATTTGAATGGTAGTAATACATTCAAATGGTTTTATAATATCAGTACAAATTATGACAAATTTATTCCAAAAAAAGTAAAAAATTAGTTCAATAGAGTGTGGCTATAATATGCAATCTCAACTACAATCTCTATATAAGACCATCCTCCAAAATCACTATGGTTTTAATCTTTGAAATCTCAAACTCAAACAAAAGTGCACAAAATGGATTTTGAAAGGGGTTAATCAAGTATATATGGTGATCCTAGCTGATAAGATTTACTCGTTTATAGTATTTGCAAATATACAAGTTGGCCACCGAACACACCAATAATTCATTGAATTTGAGCATTGGTTATGGGTAGGAATTTAGTTTCATGGGTAGGAATTTAGTTTCACTTTGAAAATAGTGACACCAAAAACTTACTACTAAAAATATTATGTGTTACGAAGTTGGGAGTGAGAAAATATATGAGTGGAAATATCAAAGATGAGTGTTAGCCATAACACAAGACTTATATAAAAGATAAGTCATTAAGGCTTGAACAACATGCATAATAGGATGTGAAATCCTAACTAATACACCAATCATATGGGTGATAAATAAAGGGCATGATAGGATGGAGAAGTCTAAAATTTTCATAGAAAGAAGGGACTTGAGTAGAGCTAGAATAAAGGGAGTACTCTAAGACAAAAATCCCTGATAGGACCCACAAATTCAATACATTTTTCTTTCTTTTAGATATAATTATATTACAGTTATGATAACAAATGAATAAACTATCATCTAGACACATTAATACAAAGTGACTTCTAGAAATATTGTAAGGTTTGGCTATGAAGATAACTACCCAAAATCTAGAGGTAATGGAAAGCATAATAACAAGAGAGAATTAAAATGACAAGAATAAATTGTATTCCTATCAATAATATAATATAATCAGTCAAATAAAATGAATTGATGATTCCACTGAAATCAACTTAAATGTCAGATGATCATTACATAGCAAATTCCTTGGTTATCTAGCCAAGGTATGTATGAAGGAGTGATTGAGGTAATGACAAGTGTTGTTGTCTCATTACATGATAATCAAGAGACAACTTATCACCCACCCAAGGTGGAATCACATGTCTGCTAGAGGTGGACCATCCTCCAATATGTAATAAAGTAACATTGCAACATGTGCAACAAAGGCGGAGAGTGATAAAGTCATAAGTGCACTAAAGGTGGAGTCAACATGCATAAACTGGAATGTGATAACATGCTAACACCAGGGTTAAAACACAATAGTGAGTCCAACTTTTTGGGACGAAGAAATTTGGCTTCAGAGGGAAGAAAAACAATTTAGGGCCTTCACTCCAAGTGGTGTCTTCGAGCGAAGGGGAAAAACCCCTTTGTGTGAAGTACCCTACGTAGGGTACTTCGCGCGAAGACCCCATTTCACGCGAAGTACCCTATGCAAGGTACTTCGCATGAAGTGGGGTCTTCACTTGAAGCTCCCTTTGGCCTGATTTTTTATATATTTCTAGCTTTATTTTTTTTAATCATTGTGTACTGTTTGGATTTTGTGGACCCAGTGGTTGGAGTGAACCAATGACATGCATCACGACATCAGCACCTCCCGAGCTTCTTCGACCTATTCAAATTGTTAGTAGTATCAGGTACATGCATTTTTCTCATTTTTTATTATAAATTATATGTTTTATATTTATTTTAGTTAGTTATTTCTTTTAAATAATTTTTATCTTGTAGAAATGTTAGAAAATCTTAGTCAAATATTAGAATATGTTAGAAAATGATAGTAGAATGTTAGAAAATGATAGTAGAATGTTAGAAAATGATAGCAAAATGTTAGAAAATGATAGAAAATCGTAGTAGTTTGTTAGAAAATATTTACAAAACATTAGAAACCATAGTAGAAATGTTAGAAAATATTAGAAAATATTAATGTCTTATAGAAATTATTAAAAATATTTATTTTTAAATTTCTTTTAAAGTTAGTAAATATTAAGAAACTCTCTCTCTCAAGTACATGCATTTTTAGTAAAGTTAGTAAATAATTAGTTAGTTAAATTTGTTTTAAATAATTTTTAGTTTGTAGAAATCTTAAAAAAAATTGTAGTTATATTTTAGAAAATGATCTAGTAGTATGTTAAAATATGTTAGAAAATTGTAGTAGTAAGTTTGTAGGACCCTTATCCCTCCCTTATGAGATATTAAGACACATAGGACCCCTTAGGAATCTCAAGACCTTATATAATACATATTAGGATGTCATAGGACCCATTGATGTATGTTAGATTCTATTAATACATAAAAGGACTCATTGTTTCCATCAAGGCTCCTTAAGACATATTATGATGAATTAACATAACCTATGATCCCTTAGGACATGTATTATGACACCTACAACCCCTTCAGACATTCTAGGACCCTTACACATTTCTTATGGCATCTTAAGACACATAGGACCCCTTAGGACCCATATGACCCATTATTATATCTTAAAATGTTCTAGGATCCATTCATCTATCTTAGCTTCTGTTAATACATATGTGAACCCATCGTTGCCTGCAAGAACCCTTAAGACATACAAGTATCAATTAATGTAGCCTAAGATCCTTTAGACCACTTATCACACCTACGACCCATTAACATTATTGGACCATTATATATCCCTTACAAAATTTTAGGACACATATGACCCCTTTGGATCCTCAAGACCCATTAACATATCTTAGGTTTTCATAGGACACATTTATGTATCTTAGATTTGATTAATACATATGAGGATCCAATAATGTAACCTAGGACCCCTTAGGACCTCTTATGTTACCCATGACCCCTTAAGACACTCTAGGACCCTTATCCATCCCTTACTCTATCTTAAGACACATAGGACCCATTGTTTCCCTCAAGAAACCTTAAGACATACTAGGATCAATTAATGTAATGTAGGATCCCTTAGGAACACTTATTGCACCTACGACCCATTAACATTCTAGGACCCTTATCTGGATCCCTTATCAAATCTTAAAATAAATATGAAACTTTAGGACCCATTGATATATCTTGTTTTCCATTAATACATACAAGGACCCATTGAATACCCCTTAAGAAGTACTAGGATCCCTAAGGACCTCTTATGACACGTACGACCCCTTAAGACATTCTAGGACTTTTATTCATCCCTTACAACATCTTAAGATACCTAGAACGCATTAGGACCCCCAAGACACATTAATGTATCTTAGGATGTCCCGAGACCCATTCATGTATCTTACATTCCATTAATACATAAGAGGACCCATTTGTTTGTCTCTAGGACTGTTAAGATATATATTAGGATTAAAATTTAACCTATAATTCCTTAGAAGCATTTATGACACCTACAAAGCCTTAAGAAATTCTAGGAACCTTATCCATGTACCTTATGACATCTAAAGATACATATGACCATATCAGACCTCCAAGACCAATTAATGTATCTTAAGATTCCCTAGGATCCATTCATGTATCTTACGTTCTATTAATTGATACGAGGACCCATTGTGACCTTGAACAACCCTTAATATGTATACTAGAATCAATTAACATAACCTAGGGTCCCTTAGGACCATTTACAACACATGTGACCCCTTAATACATTCTAGGAAACTTATCCATTTCTTACGATGTATTAAGACACATGTAGGATGCCAAAGACCCATTAATGTATCTTAGTATGTCATAGGACCTATTCATGTATCTTAGGTTCCACTGATCTTATAGAAATTATTAATTTAAATATTTATTTTTAAATTTCTTTTAAAGTCTCTCTCTCTCTCTCTCTCTCTCTCTCTCTAAATTATGTACATATGTTTTAGAGTTACATGTATAAATGTTATTCATGTAGACATAAAACTCTTCAAGAACCCTTCAAACACTTAGGACCTATAATAGGACCCCTTAAGACATAATAGTACCCCTTAAGACTTAATAAGACTCTACTTAACACCTAATAGGACTAATATGACCTATTAATATCAATTAGTACATCCTAGGACCCTTAAAACCTAATAAGACAACTTATTGGATGTAATAGGACCTATTAATACTAATTACTAGATCCTAGGACCCTTAAGACCTAATAAGACCTAATGGGACCTATTAACACCAATTAGTACATCCAATCACCCTTTAGGACTATTAATACACTCTAGGTTCCTTTAGGACCCCTATTGCAACATAAAATTCTTAAAAAACCCTTAAGACCCAATAAGACCACTTACTTGACCTAATAGAAACTATTAATACCAATTACTATATCATAGGACCGTTAAGACCTAATAAGACAACTTACTTCACCTAATAGGACCTATTAATACCAATTAGTACATCCAAAGACCCTTAATGTAGTACCTTGCCCCTAGTCTGATTTTATAAATGTTGTAATTAATCTAGGATGATAGATTATATGTTAGGAATTTGTTGATGCTTATGATTTTGATGACCCCATACTTGCATGTGTATGGTTGATGTGTTTGTTTTATATTTCTGTTTGACATGCTTGATGTGGTTGAGGGACAGAGTCGTAGTTACTTGCTTACGAGATCCACACGTTCGGCCAATCCCCGCCATTGTTTGTTATATCTCTATATATATGCACATGCTTGTCTCTTATGGAGGTTTGCAGGTACCAGGCATCGACTTCCCTGAATTGTCAGGATGAGCGTGCCCTATCGCTAATCTCAATGGTAAAAGAGGGGAGATAATATTCAGTTCCAAATCTTAACCTAAGCCAATTATTGTCCTAAAGTAGGGGACAAGATTCTGTGTTTTCACCCTTCTAAACTTGTCCAATTGGCAAGAGTTTACACCTAAGTCCTGAGTATGAATGTGGGTCCTTAGGTCTTTTTGATTCTTTGATTGTGGCGTATGGTGTGTTTTCTATTTTTTTAGATCATTCTATTTTTAGCCGTGGAACACCATTTAAATGGTAATTAAATAAATGTATTTATTTGATTTAATTATTATTTTTATTATATAGTTGATGCATAAATTAATTAGAAATTAATTATATGCTAATTTTGAGTGTGTTTGAAATATTTAATTAATGGGAATTAATTAAATATCTTCACTTTTGAAATATTTAATCATGAAATTAACCTTTGAAATATTTTATTAAATTAAAGGTTATTGTGGCATGTGGTGTTTATGTTAACTAAATGTTCTAATTATTATCTAATTGAATGCATTATGTTGCACATTCATAATTGAATGAAATTGAATTAATAATTTAAGTTAAAGTTTGGTTAAGAGTTTTTCAACTAAAGTCAAAGTGAAGAGGAGACTTTAGTTCAACTGAGATTGAACTGTGAACTAAAGTTCATCTTCATGAAAATCACTCTTGGAGTTGAGTTTGTATTTTATGCATGAGAAAGGAGATTCCTTTAAGTATTGGGGGTTTTGGCCATTATTGGAGGACATAGGTTTTGGAGGAGAAATTTTGGAGACAGATTTGAGACAAATTTGGGAGAGTTCTTCGAAAAGCTTGGATTCTATTTTTCTTCGTTCTAGTCATCTTCGAATCTGTATAATTTTGTTTGAGGTAGGTTTTAAAATTTATTTTTCTTATTACTTTTCAGATCTCAGTGGGGAATTATAGAAAGTATCTTCCTCGTGTTTTCTGGTTTTGATTGTTTGAGTAGCATTGCATGTTATTTATGAAAGATAAATTTAGTTGCATGTTATTTAGAAAAGATATTTTCAGTTGCATGTTATTTAATGAAGATATATTCAGTTGCATGTTATTTAATGAAGATATATTTAGTTGCATGTTATTTAGAAAAGATATTTTCAGTTGCATGTTATTTAATGAAGATATATTTAGTTGCATGTTATTTAATGAGGATATATTCAGTTGCATGTTATTTATGAAAGATAAATTCAGTTGCATGTTATTTAGAAAAGATATTATCAGTTGCATGTTATTTAATGAAGATATATTTAGTTGCATGTTATTTAATGAATATATATATTCAGTTGCATGTTATTTTTGAAGGATATATTCAGTTGCATGTTATTTAGGAAATGTATATTCAGTGCATGTTATTTAAGGAAGATATATTTAGTTGCATGTTCAGTTGCATGTAGTGGTATTCTATTTTTAGAAATAAATTTAAAATTCATACATGAGAATTCTTTTAGAATAAGAAAAAAATAAGAAGAAGAATAATGCTATATAATTAAATATTATTTAATGAGAATTTCATAATGATGTGTTTATTATTGGAGTGTTTATTCCTATGTGAATTGAGTGATGCATTTGTTAGCAAGCATGTTTTATCGTGAGGTCTTTTTGATGCCCTTGGTCTTTTTGACTTGTATTGAATTTTAGGGGTTGTAGTCATCTTTTGGGAATAAAATCTAGAGGTAGGATTGGGTTATCTTTATCTATCATGAATGGTTGCCGTGCTTATTCTGATGTGTGAGAGAACTTGTTTTGTTATGTATCTGGCTATGCATGTTATGGTTTTGCATGTGGAATCTGGTTGTAGAGATTTGGGAGTTGTGTTAACTTAGAGACCATTTTGTTTATGTGAAACCCTAGGGTAGGTCATCTAAGTGTATATCAAGAAGTGGCTTGTGAATTGGTGCCAGAGCCCGGAAGTGGCTACCAGGAGATCCGGTTACAAGTTGTTTAATAAGTGATAATTAATAAACATTGAGAGTTTAAAATGAACCTAATAAGATATTGTGTGGCTTGCCCATGCCTGAGTTCCTGATTGAGTTTGACTAGGATGAGAGTTGAGATGATGCTTGCCGCCTTTATGGACTGGATATGGCATAGGTAGTACCTTGTCTACACGAGAGGTTACTATAACCACATAGAGTCACTAGGGTGCTGGGGTCTGAAGGGACTACCAGGATAACCTTAGAGTTGGCTTATGTGATGACACTTCTTGTATACATCTTAGGTTTCCTACATGTTCTATTTGCTTGTGGTAGAGTTTTGGTATACCTTGTTGTACTTTTGTACCTTTGAGTTAGAAGCTTTCAGGACCTCTTCCTTGGTTGTTGTTATTTGTTATCCGAGTGGGATCTGATGTTATCTCCTCAACACGATGGGAGTGGACCATTTAGGTTCATGAGGTCGGGTGGTAGTGATTCTTTTACCATTTGAGATTCTGACATTCGTGCACCGAGGCTAGATGATCCATGTTGTAGTTGTTCTTTCTTGTTCCTCCTTATTCTAGTGATCTTGATCCATTATTTTAGTTTTTTCAGAGTTATCATGTTGTATTTCTTTTCAGTTATTGTATTGACATACCCTGCGACATGTGCAGTGGATGCTTATTATCACGGTTACTGTTACCCTAATTTTCATATCCATGCAAATTTGGCTAAAACCTATCCCCAAGTCTCTATTTTTCCCCTGCCAGGCATCCCTAAAATTTTCATGAATTTATCTCTTGTTTCCTGGCCTCTGTAATCTTTTTAATTCCTTGGTCTACAGTTTAAATATTTTAAAAAGTAGCCATTGGTGCTAAATTACCCCTGAAAACCCTAGCCTTCATTCTATTTGGCTATTACTTTATCAACAACTTAAGTTCCCAAATACCCATGTGCTTTCAATTTTTTCCTTTGGTCGCTAGTTCTCTAAGTTCTCTGGCGGTTACCCTTTTCTCTCAGTGAACTGGCGACTGCAGTGTTTCTCCTGATCACTAGATAAATTAGCGGTGCCCTTAAGTATTCAACGACTCCACGGATTGCCCTTTAGTCAGGCATTTGCTAACGGTAACCCCAGGTTGGACTTTAGACTCAACGATTCTGCGAGTGCCTTGTTCGCATATTCTTTAGACTTAACCAAGGTTAAGATTTCTATTCAGGGACCGAGTGATTTTCCTTTGGCCATGATTTCGTGAAAACTTCTAGAGTTAAATTTGCAGTGGGGTCCCAGTTGATGAGATCAATGATTGTCATAAGATCTCATAGCATGTGTCAGAGGCTTGCAATCTTAAGACTAACGTCGATCTTCCCTTTTCACAGCGCTTCAAACTTTTGTGGGTCCATTGCCACAGTGTCCTACTTGGAGGCTTTTTATTGGTCGAGGGATGATGATTTGTATTTTGTCAGCAGGCCCAGGGATGTTAGAAGCTTGGAAATCTATGGCTAGTGTGTGTTCTCATGGTATGTGTCAGAGGTATGTGATTTTCAGACAACCGTTGATCCTCCTTGATGATGTAACTCTTCATACCTGGCAGGTCCACAGTTACGTGTATGCGAATGGTGACTTCTCATTGGTCCACATGGTAGTGATTCGGCAGTGTGTCAGTGGTACTAGTTTTCCAGCATTTTAAAAGGCTCTAACATCTGCTAAGGATCAACAGTTGGCACATGTCTGCAAGGAATCTTTCTGACACATGCGATCATGCACCTACCGTTGATCTTACTTTATCTCCGAGCTTCTTCGGTGGGTCCTTTCTTTTGACGTTCTTGAATTTGATTGGTTGTTGCGTGCTGATGAGGACTTCTAGGTAGACCAATGTGTCAATGGGGTCATAGTTTGATGAAGATCTATGGCAGGCATATGATCTGAAAGAATATTTGAGGGGTATGAGATCTTGCGCCCACCGTTGGATTAGAACCTTGTCTTAAGTGGGTCTGATGTCAGAGAAGTGCCAAGGTGTTGCTGATGGGGTGGTTAGAGTGAATAAAAGATTAACAGGTGGCAGGTTTGGGCCCAGGTTTGACAAAATATTTGGCAGCCCCGATAACTTCTTTTTGGTCACTCATTTGCGGGATAAGATAGCAATGCTCTAAATAATCTGGCGAGTGCGCGAGTGTGTGTATTTGCAAAATCACAGAGTTAATTAGTGAAGCCCTAAAGTTCTCAGTGACCTAGCGATTGTCTTCGGTCGCCAGTTTGCCAAATGTAAACCAAAATTCTCATTAGTGGTTAAGGAAGTATTATGCAAATCAATGAATAAAGGATTTCTCTTATTCGCGGGATATAACCAGGGTTAGCTGGGAGACTTAGAGATTCAGTGATAGCCTTGTTCGCTGAATCGCTTAACCAAACTAGGGTAAGCCAAAGGATCTCATGACTTGGAATTATTCAATTGTGTAGTCGCTAAATGAATTAGAGGAGGAAAAGTTCTAGGTGGGTCCAAAATAACAGAGATGCTGATGTGCTCGGTTCTCATTGGTAACGATAAGATGATATGGGCTCTGACTTTTCAAGAGGGTTTATGAATATTGTAAAGTCGATCTGAGCCATCCATTTTCTGAGAAGAAAAGGATATCGACAGGCACATTTTAAAATGACCGGCTAGCTGTTAGTTTTCAAATTCAAAAAAGTTCTAAGAGGGTTTTTTGCCAGTATTTGATTTGCAGGCCATAAGTGGCGAGGTAGCTGAGAAATTTATGTCTCCAGGACATTTGTAGTTGAAAGAAGATGATGAGGAAGTTTGGGCGGCCATCATGGGTCGATTCTTGTCTCAGAAAAGTACCATCTTGAGCACTCATGGCGAGACTTTGTGTAGGAAGACAGATGAATCCAAGTTGCTTGTCTGTGAGTTGATGCAGTATAGAGATGGGCAGATGATATCTGATTGGCCATAGTATTACAAAGATGTATTTATGATCAAATTTGATGGTAGTTAAGGGTTTTAATATTATTCTAATGTAAAATCCATGAAACCCTAGTTAGGTTTTTGACTTCTGCCTACGTGCAGTTTAGTATGTATATATATATATTTTGGAGCTTTTGAGAAGGGAGTTGGACAATTGTAAAAAGAATTTTATTTTTCTTAAGGGTCATCTGTGGTATCATCTCTACCCTCTGGTTTATATAGTTGTATTTCTCCCATTGATGATTCAGATATTGTAGAGTTATTTTGTGACAATTCTTCATGTCCCTATGCTTCCTTGTTTGAGTCTTCTCTTATTAAATCAAAGTATATGTATGTTTTCAATGACAACTTAGGGTTCTTGATCCCTCTTATTTTTTGTAACTATTTGTGTTGTTATGTTTGATCTGATTTAGATGTTTTTATGGGTATACTTCATCCCCCTAATGGTCTTGTCTCATTCCTACACTGAGTTGCAGAAATGAATGTCTATTTGCAGGTCATTGGTTGTGTCTTATGTTCAGGCCCTCCCATGAAATACTTATGAAAGCCTATTCAAGAAGTTGTGACCTACTAGACCTGAGCCTTTCATTGATTTCATTCCTCTATACTGAGATCCAAACCCTAATTTTGGTGCATCACCTAGTAGGTAGTTTTCTTTCAAGTCATTTCCCTTTCAAGCATTCCTTCTATCCCTTTCCCTCAAAAGTTTACTTTCATGTCTAGAAAAAAATTAAGGTGATTATCCAAGAGGAACCAGCCTAGAACCTGGAGGTCTCATCTCAGTTACCATAGGTCCCACAACCTGGAGATGATTCCCATGTTATACTAGGTTATCAAGACTATGAGAGCTTGAGACGAAGGCACGAACTTAGTGTATAACAATTCTGGCACACCCGGTGGGATAGTAAAAGATCAGATTAATGTTAAGATATGCTATCTCTGATATACAGATTGCATACTATAGACTTTTAGAAGTTGTTTTATCAAGTATATCTGGCGGTTCCATTGGTGGAAGGATTCAAGACAACCTTGTTTAAGGTTTATGAGAAAGATTGAGACCAGGAGCTCAAGGCCCACTAAATTTTTAGAGTTGCCCTCAAGAAGAAGTCACAAAGGTAGGTCAACTCAAAGGACATCCCCTGCAAGGAGAGTTCAGTCTACACCTCCTGATACCTCAGAAGGGAGACCTTTTCCCTTTCATGCCAGAAGAAGAGGTAGATCTCTAACCCAAGATCTAGAAGAGGATTCAAATCTAGCAGCAAATAAAGCTCATATAGTTGTTAATCTTTAGATTCCAACTCCTACAATGGCTAGGCAGTTTGCCTTTGCACCATTCAACCAAGGCATTCCATTAGACTTTTCTCAACATCATGATGTGCCCTTGGTGGCACTTAAGAGTATACCTAATTTCACAGGTGAAGGGAAGACAACTGCTTTTGAGCACATAAGAGATGTGACCACCATCTGCAGCATACACAACATAACTCAAGAAGATGTGGCCAAAAAATTATTAGCAGCCTCTCTAAAAGGTAAGGCTTTTGAATGGTTTAGAACTAACTGTTGGTTCTATTACTTCTTGGGATGAATTGGGAGATGCATTAAGTAAGCATTTTGAGGATAAATTAGATAACTTGTCTCTAGTTGAGTAGTTAACAACTATTAAGAGAGACCCTCAAGAGCAGATGACAGATTAGAATAGTAGGTTCCTCAAAACATGGAATAAAATTCCAGTCTCAGTAAGACCATCAGTTGACCATGCTTTTCTATACTACTTGCAAAGTCTGAATGGTCAAATCTCTGTCATGATCTAGTCTATGGGCAATACTTCTTTACCCCAGGCTTTTGACATAGTTGTTAGGGCTGAAAACTATTTAATCCAAGAAGGCATGATACAAAGAAGGCCTCCTATGCCTATTTTTCCTAGCCTTCAACCCATTGCACCTGCACAAATGCTCCCATTTACCCCTATTCCTACTATATTGGCACCCTAGGCCAGTACTAGTGGTCAAGAGCTAACAGCTTGTTTCTCTCAAGGGTTACAAGAGATGAAGAACGGTCAAGAAAGTAGTAAGCAAGAAATGACAAATTTGTTGCAGACCTTGACTAAAGAGGTTACAAATTTGAAGAAACAAGGTCAAGGAATCAGACTGTATGCACCCAAAAATGGTCACCTAGACTTTGGGCCTCATTTATTTGATTTACCAATCCTGAATCATTTTTATCAATAATCAATATTTTCAACATTATCAATCTCTTGATTAAATCTTAAATTCGATCATATATTGGATTTTTATCCTATGGGCTAACCATTTATCCTAAGTCTTTATTTGATTAAAAGGAATATTTCCTCCCCTTTTAATTAAATAAAAAGTCCCCACTTTTCCTCTTATCCTAAGTTGCACAAATAAAGCATTATTCCTATTTTATAAAAAGGGAAAAAGCACTTTTTGTCTCACATGATGCTCAAAAGTCAACACTTCACTCTCATTGGAGGATACTTGTGCACATGGATTGCTCCTCTTTCAACCTCCACTGCTGATTAAGACCTTTTGCCTCTTAATCTCAATGGTCCATTTCACCTCATTTCTTATAAAAGGAGAGCTCTCTCCTTCATTTGGAGATACCATATTTTTATGCTAATGTTATGCTGCAGGTTTTAGGTGCATTTGGAGCTTTTGAAGACATTGAAGATTTGTTGCTTTCATCATTTAGTTGCATATTTTCTTTCTTAGTTGCATGATAATGGCATTCTTAGTATAGATTTCCTTTTATGCAATAGAATAAGCTCACATAGTCTAAATAGGAAGCATTGTAATCCATCGCTATTTCCATTTCATAGCTTAGTTTGTACTTCCATTTTCATAGCATAGCTTGCACATTTGCATCTTCATTTTAGTTGCATTGCATTACATTTCATAGTGATTCTTAGAGATATTGGCATTGTTGCCCTTGTCTTCATTGTGAATCTCTCATTGTGTGGTTGACTAGCAAGGTCACAAGTTTGTAGCTCTAGCTGAGAGCAATTTTCAACCTTGCAACTCCATGCATAGAGAGCTATGAGACACTTTGTGAGGCCTCATTCTTGAGCAACCTTGCATGTAATGGTTCATAGAAGTGCACCATTTTAGTGTGTACATTTCTGGTGCCCACCGTGGGGCTGAGTAGATTAGCTTTGTCCCTTTAATTCTACATTTTCCATCAAAATTTTCATCAATTTTTGGCTTGATTTTCAGTCTCTGGTTTTCTGTCTTAGAGTATCGCGTGATACTTCTCAGAAATATCGCGCAATATACCTTTGTATAGCGGTGCGACACTTTGCGCGAGAGAAGAATCGCCTGCCAATACTGAGAAATATCGCCTGTTATCGGGCGAAGTATCACCCGCCCATAGTGAGAAGTATCGTGCGACTGAGAAATATCACCCGACTATAGAAAATTGTGTCGTGCAATACTGGTGAAGTCCGAGAAATATCACCTAGTCTGGCAGAGACTTGCGTTTTCAGTTTTCTTATCCGAATTTGATTATTTTAGCTTGCTGTTTTGTTTTGTTGTGTTTAGATAGGTCTAACCCACATCCTTTAGCTTAAATCTAGCAGTTTATTGCATGTTTACATTTGGATTTTGATTTTGCTAACCTTGTGGGTCTAACAAGTTGTGTTTGTAGGTGCTCTCATTTGCTTGAAAATTACTGAAAACGCATGTCAAAGAGGGCTACTAACAATTTTTGTAGGGCTGCCCAAGCATAAAAATAAAAAAAAAAAATTTTGCTTGTTTATTTACTTTCCTTTCAAGTGTGGCATTCACTAATTGTATTAGGCATCTTAATACCTTGTGAAAGGGATCTTGAGGTGGTAGGAGAAGTATGCTCTTCACCTTTAGGTGAATCAGAAAATCTTGACCCATCTTAAGGTTTTGGAAGCAAGGGAGTAATTGAATCTCTTTGCTTGGTGTGTTTGGGAGAGATTTTTGAGATAGGGGAGTATGCTCTTCACCCTTGTGGTGAATCAAAAACCTTGAACCTCAAGAGTTGATCCATTTTTGTTTAGTTTAGGAATCCTTTAGTGGGCCTGCTCTTGAGCAATCAAGAGGAATGACTCAAGTGGGGACAACCTTTTCATCATTTTCCTTGGTGGCAAGTGATTCCAACTCACTATAATCTCAAGGCTATCAAGGACACCAAAAACCTTGATAGACATAACACTTGTCTTCGTTTGATGTGAGTAGCTCATGGGATTGCGACCATGGGGAAAAGATTGAACAAGAATGCTTAAGGTACTCTTGAGGCCGCGAGGTCCTAGTCTTTTATGAGGAGCAAGAGGGGTGGTGTGAACGGAAATCCTTATTAAGAACCATTAGATAGAAGCTACCTTCTTTTAGCCGCTTATCTTCTTAGTGCAAGGATTGATCCAAGTGGTTTACCCGAATCACCTTAAGATACTCACCATATGTGTCCCTTTGGTTGTGTCATTTGACATTTCCATGACAAAGCCAACATCTCTTGTGGGTAACCACTTGGTGTGAGGTGAGGGGGCATCAAGTTGTGGGCTAAGTTGGTAAGTATTGAGCCTTGACTTTCTAGGATAGATTTGCTTGAAGTGTCTTCGATTGTGTGATACTAGTGCAAACGTTCTTACATACAAACAATCGGTAGCATTCATAGGGTGTTGTTTCAATTCTGATATCATAAGTGTTTGTCTTGGCAAGGTTGCTTTTGCCCTTGTTTCAAGTGTTTGAGACCATGTTTTGATCCCTTACTGTTTGCAAACCTGCCGAAATTCTACTGATATTGTGACTAAAATTGAAAACATCAACCCTCAAACTAGAAATTTTGACCAAACAGACCCAAAAACACAAATTTTACACAATTCTGGTCAAGAGTTAAACAACTCTGCAACAGTATCGCGCCCTGTAAAGCAAAGTATCGCGTGATACTTCGCTCTTGCTAGAAATATCACCCGCTTTGAAGAGAAATATCGCGCGATAGTTCACCCCTAACGGACTATCGCCCGACCTGCCTGGAGTATATCACCCGCCAGTACTAAGAAGTATCACCTGGCTTCGGGTGAAGTATCGCGCGGTTATAGGTTTATTGCCCCAGTAGCCTGGAGTATATCGCCTAGTTTATTTTTGCCGTGCTTAAATTTTGGTCAGTTTTAGTTACTGTTAATCAGGCTAGGTCTTAGAGCGGGCTTCTCACCCTGACGTTTGAGACCTATCTTGACTCCAAATTTTTAGTTTTTAATCCTTCGGAATAGCATCATTTGATTTACGAAATCACTTTGGAATAATTGTCAAGTTAGAAGGCCATTCTTGGTGCCAAGGTTCATCTTTAAAATTGTTAGCTACATTCTGGAAAAATTTTAGTACTCTTATTGTCCAAATTGCTTTCATTTTCATCTCAATTTCAATTATCTTTTGGCCTAGTCCAACCTCCTGATTCAAAAGTGCAAGGGTAGTCACCCTTTGATTTGAAGCACCTCTTTGACAGTGTTGTTAAGGCCCTTTTTTTTTTCTTCTCGTTTCTTTTTTTGGACAATAGAGGACTTTGATTATTCTAGTTTGGCGTTGACACTTTGAGAGGTCACCTTCTCATTGAGAGTATCTTTCTTTCATGTCAGTTACGACAAGGTACCAAGTCAATCAAGGGAAGTGACCCCCTGTTGCCTTTAGCCAATTGCCACCTGTCAAGACTCGTCGACAACCTAAGGGAAAAGGACCCCTTTTTGATCAATCTCCTAAGAGTGAATCTGAGGTTTGTTTTAATCTAGGAGCTAATCCTAGTGAAGTGAGCACCTCTTTCATACCACTCTCATCAAGCATGGACATGAGTTACACTTTTACCTGACAACAAAGAGAAGCCATGAATCAAACTCTTGAGGATATCTTCCAACGACATAGAAGAGAGTATGGTGGTTCTTCTCATGATAGTCCACCTGGGTCACCTCCCAACAATGTGAGGTATTTTGATGCTCACCAATGAGCCGAGAGACATCATAAGAAAGCTCACTCAGATTCAGGGTCACAACACGAAGACCAGAACAATGAATCTAGTGATCACCACATAAATGCAGCCAATGCAATAAGACATTCAAGACAATCCTCCCCACTTAAAGACACCTCTTGATATGCAAATACCAGATTGAGAAGCATTGAGAGAGAGAAACAAGCCTACTTGGATGAACAGGCTGCTAAAAAGAAAAAATTCAGACAACTAGAGGAAGAGGAACGTGCATTGTTGGATATATAGAAGAGAGTCACCCAAGAAGAAGAAGATAGACTCTATGCACAACAACTCCAAAGCTGATTTAACGGGAGGGGAGCCAATAGTGGGACCAACTCACCCCCATCTACCCCTTCCCCTAGCCCTAGAAGAAGATCAAGGACACCCTCATGATCCCCAAGTCCTAGAGGAAGAAGGGCTTCAAGATATGACCATCATAGGAGCAATCTAATACCAGAACTCAGATATGAAGTCAAGAAAATCTCATTTAATTCCTTTGATACTATGGTAGAGGTGGCATGTCGCATTGAGGATGTCCTAAAAGAACAAGGAATTTTGGCTAAACCAACAAATAACAACAATAGCCAAAATAACAATACTAATGGTAACAAGGACAAAAAGAACTCCTATTGGAACAAAAACAAGCAAGTGGTCAATGACGGAGTTGTTGACTCATCTCAGGTCAAAAATGAAGGAGTTCTTAACCTCTCTCATGTAGTTCAAGCTATGAAGCTGCAAACGTCTTCAACTCAACAAGACAAACCTAAGTATCAAAAGAGGTCTAAAACGGAGAAAAGACAATTTACCAAATTGGGAGAATCTTATGCAGATGTTTTTAAGACATTAGTTGCTCATAATTTGGCACACCCACAAGATCCTACAAAACATCGCATACCGGATCCTTTACCTCATTGGTGGGATGCTAAGGCTTTTTGCATTTTCCATAATGGGATTGGACAACACATAGAAAATTGTTTTAAACTCAAGCATCTTGTCCAAGACCTTATTGAGAAAGGACAATTACAAGTGGATGGGTTAACCACTAATGCAGATCATAAACCTTTAAAGAGCCCTTGCCTAAATATGAGAAAGGAGATAATTCTAACAATAAGAATGGCAAGGCGGCTATCAACTACACCTACACAAACGCGGAGAATGTTATTAACATGCTTGAAGTTGTGGATGATAGTGTCAACATGATGAGAGGGAAAGATCCCTATGGACATAATGTGGACTCAACTCCTATGACTGATGAAAGACCCGCTGTGGTGATAAGAGGTCCTCACTCACAAAGAATGCCCCAGTCCCTCAATGCTGTCACTAGGGGACAGGCCCAAGCACCCATTATCATTAGAGGTCCTAGCACTAGCAAGTCTAAGCAGCCCATGTCCAAAGGTGCTCCTCCCAAATCTGCCGTTGGTCCTAATTCCAATTATAATCTTATTGACCAGCTACAACGTACACCCGTGCAGATATCCATCTTTGAGCTTTTAGAATTGTCTCCTAAGCACAAGTGCATCCTTGAAGATGCTTTGCAAGCAGCCAATGTCCCTAACAACTTAGATATTGATCAATTCTAAAACATGGTCAACCATTTGGCTAGCCCTCATTACCTCACCTTCTCCGAAGAAGATGACAAATCCATCATTCACCCACATAACTTGGCCTTACACATCGAAGTCATGATTCATAAAACCCGTGTTAGGCGTGTACTAATAGATGGGGGTGCGGGGCCCAATATTTGTACCCTGAGTTTGTTGCTAGCTCTAGGATATTCCGAGAATGTCATTAACACAAAGAAAAGGATCACAATCAAAGCATATGATGAAGCAGAAAGAAGTTCTAAGGGATTGGCTGTTTTGCCTATTTGCATTGGTCCCGTAGAAAAAAGACATTATTTCAAATTGTTGATGTTGGACCTCTAGCCTACAACATTTTGCTAGGTAGGCAATGGATTCATGAAATGCAAGCAGTCCCATCAACATATCACCAGTGTGTTAAGTTTCCTCATAACGGTGTAGAAATTTGCATCCCTGGAGATAGTGCTCTATCAGTTAATCACATTTCTACAGGATCACATGTACCTTTGAATAGGGAAGCTGACAGTCTTAGTAGTTCACTTGAACAATACAAGCAGAAGTTCAAGGCCATCGATCTCGGGATGGGAGATTATAAAATGGATTCTTTTACAAACATGCCAATCTCTCCTAGGTCTTATGGGAGACCATCCCCAAATGTGAAGCCTTCGTCATCAGCAATGACATTATTTGGGAAATTTGTTGAGTCTTCGATCCCCATTCAAGAAGAGAAATAGGAAGTTGCTGTAAGGGATTGGATCTATCACAAGGAGAAATAAAAACATAACGAGAATTTTGCTCCTTCACCTGAAACTTATGGGAAAGGGTATACACTGGTTAAAAATATGAGATATCTGGGATATGGTCCCCTTAGTCATAGGCTGGATGCTAAAGCTGAGCCTCTTGATCATGCTCTTTTTGGATGAAAGAATAAGTCCATGGTTGGCTTAGGTTTTGAGAATAAGAAGAAGAAAGGTGTCCCTGTCCCAGCTGCGACAGACAATGATAGTGATGCAGATTATACACCTGATCTTTCCAATCAACAAGATGTGTCTGATGATTGGGTGCCCTCAATGAATCTCCTTTGGGGAGATTCCATAGATTTGATGCTTGATAGTCCTACTATCCCAGCTGTGATGGATAGTGACTGTGTGACTGCTAGATCAACAAAGGAAAGTGTTACTGTCCTAGCTGCGATGGATAGTACCAATACTAGCACTAGAGAGGGGGAAACCCTTCCTAACCTTGAGGCTTCCACATCACAAGGCCTAAATAATGACTCAGAGATAGACTCCCATGAATATGAATGGGACTCACTTTCAGACGCAATAATTGATCTGGATGTGGATATTATCCATGCCTATAGTACCCAACCCGATGTGACTAACGATCCTAGTGTCGGACTAGAGGATTGCACTCCTCAAATCACCTTAGTGGATGATGCTTCATTTGATAGGATGAGTCCTAATTCAGGTATCTTAGGAGAAGACTTGATGAACTCTGATTATATGGTCACCAGAGATGACACCTTTCGCATAAACAACATCGAACCTACCATTGACTTACCACTTGTTCACTTTGACCTAATTGACTGGTCTCAGCACCATCAAGAGCCCACATTCCTCACCTTCCACAATGATTATGAAATTGCCTTCTATCTGAATGCTCTTGAACCCGTGGCTACTTCCACCAGTGAACCAACAACCAGCATGACAGAGCCTGATATTAAGTACCTCAGTCTCAAAATCAAAGAGAAAAAGAAAATTAGGTCTGATGGTGAAAACCACTTTGTGGCAGTGTCAGAACCAAAAATAGTAAAAAGAAATGACGCATCCAAAGGTGAAAACCTCTTTGAGGCACCTAAGGATGGGGTACTTAATAACTTACTGAGTTATTTCCAAGATAGATCATCAATATTGATTGAACCAACAAAGCCAGTCAATTTAAACACAGAAGAAAATCCTTAGATAGTCCATCTTGCTCAGTCTTTATCAGAGGAAGAGACCAAGGCATATGTACAATTTTTACAGAAAAAGAAAATTAATTTTGCATGGACCTACTCAGACATGCTAGGGCTTGACACAAATCTCATAATGCATCACTTATCCATAGCTCCAGGAGTCAAGCCAGTAAAATAGAGATTAAGAAAAATGCATCCACATGTAGCTCTACTTGTCAAAGGGGAATTAGAAAAAATTTTGAGAGCTGGATTTATTAGAGCCATCGATTATGTAGAATGGATCTCAAACATAGTACCTGTCTCCAAACATGATGGGTCCATTCGAGTCTGCACAGATTTTAGAGATTTAAACAAAGCATGCCCAAAGGATGATTTTCCACTTCCAAACATTGACATGATAGTGGACATGACGGCGGGCTATGACATATACTCTCTAATGGATGGTTTCTTGGGGTATAATCAAATCAAAATAGCTCCTGAAGACCAAGAGAAAATAGCATTCACATGTGCATGGGGAACCTATTGCTGGAATGTCATGCCATTCAGGTTAAAGAACACAGGAGCAACCTACCAAAGAGCTATGACGACTATCTTTCATGATATGATGCACAAAAATATGGAAGATTATGTGGATGATACCCTGGCAAAATCAAGAAAAAGGGACACACACCTCAATGATCTGGAAGTAATTCTAGATCGTATGGAACAATTTCAACTCAGATTGAATCCAAAGAAGTGCGCATTTGGCGTCACCTCAGGTAAACTTTTAGGATTCATACTATCAGCAAAAGGTATCGAGGTTGACCCTGAAAAGGTCCAAGTAATCCTAGATATGCCACCTCCTCGGAATATCAGCCAAATGAGAAGTCTTTAGGGATGTCTTCAATCAATTAGGAGGTTTATTTCTCAGCTTGCAGATAGAGCGCAACCCTTCAACAAGACATTGCATAAGGGTGCTCCTTGTGTTTGGAACGAGGATTGTCAAAAGAGCCTAGATCAGATCAAACAATACTTGGCCAATCCTCCGATCCTAATGCCTCCTATTCCAGGGAAACCATTGATCTTATATATTTCAGCTATAGACACTTCCCTGGGGGCATTATTGGCTCAATCAGATGATACTGGGAAAGAACGGGCCATATACTATATCAGCCGTACTCTAGTCTCCTATGAGATCAATTACAATAATATTGAGAAGTCTTGTCTCGCGGTGGTGTTTGCTTCTCAAAATTCGCGCCACTACATGCTTGCTCATACCATACATTTGGTTGCCAAAATTGATCCTCTTAAATACTTTCTTAGGGGTAAAAGCATAATAAGTTGTCACCCTTTTATAAAGGAAGAGGCTAACAAAATCAAAGCTATTCAACTTCAATAGTATAAAAATGACATTTATGTTTGGAATTTGAAGATGATGTAAACTAATTAAATGTGATAAAATGGATGAAGTTTATGATTAATATTTTTAATATTTTTTTGAATAAGAATTGATATGTTTTTTTAATTTTTAAAGATGATTTTTTAACTGCTGAAAAATGTTGAAAATTAGGGGTTTAGTTCCCACCAAAAAATTATAGGTAAATAAACATATTTTCTCCTAATTTCAAAATATGTCATAGATGACATATATATTTAGTGCATAAAGAAATAAAAATTGGTTTGTGACCTATATTTTCTCTTTTATAACAATTCAAATTCCAAATCACTAAAATCGATAGTTTTCATCTCTCAACACATTTTTCATAACAAATCTATCCCAATCAAAAAATGAAATACATATTCTTGAAGAGGACTCTCTCCTCTAGTGCACCATGTGTTTTTAAAATTTATTTAATATGATTAACTATTTCTTTCTTTCTCCGAATCAACATGTCCTTGACTGTTAAAATACCTACTTGTAATATTTTTAATTACAATAAACTATGTCTAATTAAAATACTATAAAATCTATATGAGGATATTGTTGACTTTGATCTCTACAAAAGGGTATTTTTTAATTTTCAAAAAAATGTCATTAAAAATTTTAGGAGTTATTGAAATGCCACTTTTATGAAATAATTTTATTTTTATGGTAATTGGACCCAAAGTGGTATAAAACATGCATTTAATAGATATTTCCAATTGGAAAAGTTAAAGAACTTATCTAACATAGCTATAATGAATCTAGCTAGACCATATGTTTGACTAAAATTAATTTTTAGTTAGAAATACTAAAATTGAGCTATGCTGATAAGTTAGCCAAAAAGGTGACACATGATTGTGCTTTTACCCTTAGTAAGGCTGCCCTCACGGGTAGACTTGCTAAATGGATGATGGTCCTCACTAAATTCGACATAGAGTACATTGAAAGGAAGGCAATAAAAGGACAAGCTATTGCGGACCAATTAGCTAATTTTCCAATCAAGGATAGTATGCCGGTACAAGTGGAATTCCCAGACGAACACATCTTGTATACAACTACTCGCTCTTGGACAATGTTCTTTGATGGTTCCCGCATGAAAAATGGATCAGGTGCTGGAGTGTTATTTGTTTCTCCACATGGGTACAACATTCTGAAGTCTTACAAACTATTATTCCCATGTACCAATAATATTGCAGAATATGAAGCTTTAACTAATGGCTTGAGAATGGCTATAAAATGGAACATCATAGAATTACATGTCTTTGGGGATTCCCAGTTAATCATCAACCAAGTCAATGAAGAGTATCAAACCAAGGATGACAAATTGATACCTTATAAAAAGATGGTTGATTCTTTGAGATGCTATTTCACCTTTGTGATGTTTCAATAGATCCCTAGGACAAAGAACAAAGCTGCCGATGCCATGGCCACATTAGCTTCACTTCTTCAGTTGGAGACACATGAATCCAGATTTGAATTCCTGGTGGAAGAGCTACACCATCCCATCTTTGACTCATCTGAAAGCCACATCATTTGTGCCATTATCACACATGAGTCTTCCCAATATGGTGCTATCTATTCATATCTTCATGATGGCATCATCCCCGACACATTCAACCATTCTGAACGCCAAAACCTCATCCGTAATGCCTGTCACCACACCCTCATCTCTGGTGATTTATATAGGAGGGGTTTAGATGGGATGCTCCTTAGGTGCTTGGAAAAGGAGGAATCTAACCAAGCGTTAGCTGACATCCATGAGGGCATTTGTGATGGACATTCTAATGGTCTTGCCATGGCTTGAAGGTTTCTTAGGGTGGGATATTATTGGCCCATAATGCAGATAGATGCAGTCACCTTTGCTAAGTCATGTGAAAAATGTCAGAAACACGGCAACCTGATCCATGCTCCAGGTAGGGAGCTGATCCCTTCTGTTTCTCATTGGCCATTTCAGTGCTGGGCCTTTGATCTGGTTGGGCAGATTCATCCCAACTCATCAAGTGGACACAAGTTCATTATTACTGCCACTGACTACTTCACAAAATGGGTGGAAGCTGTGCCACTTTCTGTTGCTTTGGGGAGGACCATTTCTTTGTTCATCTTGAATCACATTATTTGCCAATTTAGAGTGCCTTCTGAGATCATTACTGACAATGGAGGTCAATTGAAGAATAAGGACCTAAAGCACCTATGCAAAAAGTTTAAAATCAATCAACATTGGTCTTCCATCTATTTTCCACAGGGAAACGGATAGGTAGAAGCCTCTAAAAAAACCATTCTTAAGATTCTTCATAGGACAGTACACAAGAATGGTAGGGATTGGCACTTACAAATCAATCCAGCACTATGGGCTTACAGAACAAGCATTCGCACACCTACAGGAGCCACTCCTTTTTCTCTCACCTATGGCGCTGAAGCAGTATTGCCTTTAGAAGTTGAGATACCATCACTTAGAGTCTCACTCAAAGGTTTGATTATAGATGAGGATTATCACGCCATGAGGTTACAGGAACTAGAACTTCTAGATGAGAAGTGTAAGGCTTCCTTTGATCATATGAGAGTATATCAGAAGCGTATGTCCAAAGCATTCAACAAGAAGGTTCACCCTAGAGAATTTCAAATAGGTAATCTTATTTTACGAGAGAACCCTAAGAACCAACAACACAGAGAGAAAAAAAACAAATTTGAACCTAACTGGCTCGGACCATATGTTATCACAGCTGCTTTTGGTACTGGTGCGTATTTACTGTCAGATCCTGATGGAGAACAGCTCCCTAATCCCATTAATATTGTGCACCTCAAGAAGTTCTATCCTTGATGCCCATTCTGTCTGGGGGCATCCTTTGTACATATCTTATGATCCTGAAAAAAGTACCAAAAAATTCATATATGATGCTGAAAAAATCCTAAAAAGTATAAAAGTCCTGAAAAAAATACAAAAAAAAAATATACAAAAAAAAAATACAAAAATATCAAATATTCAAAAATTCAAAAATTCAAAAAAATAGAAAACATGTCTTGGTGAAAACCTAGCAATAGGCGCCTTGGTAGCAAAAATCCAAAAAATGAAAAAAATGAAAAAAAAAGAATCCAAGTGGTGAAAACCTGGAAACAAGCGCTACTTGAGGCCTTTGCACTCCTATTTGTTAGCATGCATCCTTGACACTCAGCCACTTCCCATCATGCCTTGACCTTATTTGGCTTAGTCTGGAATTGGTCTTTATCTTTGTCTAGGGGGCATAACTGTTAGCATTGGTCTTTTAGGTGCGTTTGTCTCTTGGGGCATTTCACAACAGGTGTTTTTTAACACCACCCCAAACAGTGTTTTTCAACACTACCCTTGCGTCGAGTGTTTCTTAACACTTATTAGGTGTCTTACCCAACAGTCTCACATGATGTGATATTTCTCACTAAGCAGATATGATACTTAGAATTTGACTCTATGACCAACACACACGCACTTAAACAATCAACTCGATGACGATATGATGACTTTATTTTTCTTTGTGTGCCGTCTATGAGGATTTCTTTGATGAGTGATCTCTCCCTGAGAAGTTTTCGATGATGCATAGCTAGAAGACTGAGGGAATGAGAACATGTTTTCTTTCTTTATCTGCTTGTGGGTATATTTTGTTGATCCTAACTGTCATGAGCATTTATGCTGGTCCTACTTGACACTATGGATTAACAAGGTATTATCCTTGACTATTTTGCGAGTGCATGCTTTTAGCTATCCTGACTTTCATGTGTCTTGATACAAGCGTAATCTCGCCATATCAAAACTTAGGTGATCTCACTGCATTAGTCATCTTGACCTCCATGTCTTTGATGCCTAGGTGAGATTTCCACATTTCTATTTGATAAAGATCATATTCATATCCACATAGTTATGCTAGTGTGCATTATATGATCTTACGACACTACCAATAATGCTCGATGATGATAATTAGATGTCTACAAGTGTTGTGACCTTACAAGTCAACCACTTTCATAGTAGCTTGCATTTTTAGGTTCATGGTAGTCTAGTTTTGCATCTTGCATATGGAGAGAGCTCTCCTTTTCATCCTACGTGGACCTGTCAGTCGACTGCGCTCACCTTTTCTTCTTCTCGATCATATCTTTCACTCCTTGTCTTTTTCATCTTGAACTTGTTCCTGTTCATCACAAGGGGTTAATCATATCATCATATCTATATCAAAACTGTCATTTTCAAGAAACATGAGTCTATATCATACACATGAGAATTAAACATACATCTATGAGAGAGAACATACATAAGCACATACATAAGCATTTTGAGAAAAATGACAAGACAATATATATAAACTGATACATCCATCACAAGTGAGAAAAATACACATGATACATCGAACATCCAGTAATCTCATAAATCTATATATAATGTCATGATATACAATATAATATGAGATCCAAAAATCTAGATCAAAAGTCTCAAAATATGTCCAAAACATCTAAAACCTAAGACTCACTACCACCCTCGTGAGGAGCTCATGGTGGTGGAGGCATAGCTCTCCTATCGAGTACCACATCTGATACCCCTGCCCGCTGAGAGTATGATGGTGCTCTCTCACCCTCTGGGATGGCCTGCAGATATAACCCATGATAATAGGCTGCTCTCGCTGACTCTCATCGGAGCTCCAGTGCCTCGGCCTATGCCATCACCTCACGGCGTGCTATCTCTACCCTAAGATCAGATATCTGCTGATCTTGCTCTACCCTCAAATCCAGTAGCTACTGATCTCTCACGGCTATAGTAGTCCGGAGCTGCTGTATCTCTACCTCCTGAGCCTATATCTGGGCTCTCAGATCCTCTCCCCCCACAGGCTGCTCCTGCTATACCTTCGCCTACCGGCGAACTGGTCTCACCTCCTCCTCGGGTGTCACTGATCGCTGTCCCCGTGACCATTTTTGGCCACCTGATCTTGACCCCTCTCCTCTCTCCATCCTCCTCCCTCTCCCCCTCCTTCCATCTCCTCCATCCCCTCCCTCTCCTCCTCCCTCTCCTCCATCCCCTCTGTCTCCTCCATCTCCCCCGTCATCTCCTCCATCTCCTCCTGGCACTGGTACCTATGCATCAGGTACTGTAAATTGAGGGAATGGTACCCTCCACCGCTCTGCTCTGTAGGCTCCATCAGCCCCTGCATCTGCCATATCTGGGAAATACTCCCAGGGCTCACTCCTGATACCTGCTACCTTCGTGATAGCCTACTAATAATCCAACATGGGTAGCCACCCATGACCCTCGTCTCTAGCCCTGGCATATGTAGTAGTCTTTGTCGAGACTCACTGCTGCCTCCCAAACTGCTGCCATACCCAAGTGATGCAGAATCTCTCTACGATCTCTGCATACTAACCTACTAGTGGCCGACTGCACAACATATAACTCAGCTCATCAGTTGCATCTCCCCAAACCTCAACCTCCCTGTAGGGCCTCCATGTGAATGAGGCTATCTCATCCAAAATCCACCGATAGTAGGTCACATCCCCAGAATGGGCATGTGATATGAACTTGAGGTACCTATAGATATAGCGGTACCTCCTCTCCCTCGGCTGAACCCTAGGGTGCACCACAGCGATGTGCTCCCATGCCCATACCTGTGCCAGGATGGCACCGCATGCCCATGTCTGACTGTCTTTGTAGACGATCTCGTGCAGCTCATGGTACATCTCTACCAATATGGCAGGACCCCATGCCATCTGTCGCGGCCTACCGTTCAAGTCCACCAATAGCCGAGCCCATCCAAGTGGGAAACCCTTTTGACTGCGATCAGTCATCAGGATCTGAGAAATGATAGATGCCACTATGCATGGCATTGGGTAGTCTCTGCTGAATCATCTATCAGCCTCTCCCAGTTGATATGCCTATCCAGAATGGTGACATCCTGGAACATCTCCTGAACCAGTTGGTGCCCCTCAGTGGCATCCTGATCATAGTACACCTGTGCCAACAAATGAATCATGTCAGTTTTCATCATATGGAAATATTATATTTATGATTAGATCTTAAAACATGATTATACTCACTAGCTCACCATAACATGGCACTCGTAAGATCCTGTAGACATCTTCCAGAGTGATCGACATCTCTCCAGTAGGCAGATGGAAGGTGTTGTGCTCACTATGCCATCTCTCGGCAAGAGCAGTCAACAACCCATGGTCCGCTTGGATATATGGGTATCTTAGCAGATACCAGAATCCCATTGCTCTGATGTCGGCATTGCCCGGATCGTCTAGATCCCGGACACACCGCAATCCTGTCACCTTCGGCACTCTGATGATGAGCGCCAGAAAGACCTCCTGCAAGCCAAAACCAAGCCATTTGTTAGCACATATCATGATGGATGTCTAAAAACTCAGTACTAAACATCCTAAAAACATAACATTGTCTAGACCCATGTCATTTTTGCTAAAAAAAAAATTAAAAATCAAAATTTTATATTGGGCGATATTCTTTTTTTGGAGAAGTATCGTGCGATACTTCTCCCTATAGCGGGGCGATAAACCTTATATCGCGTGATACTTCACCCAGTATCATGCGATACTGGTACCTTAGGTCGCGCGATACTTTGGGGACCTACGAAGTATCGCGTGATACTTCTCCCCAAAGCGCGCGATACTTCTAAAGTATCATGTGATATTTCGCTTAACAAAATTTTTTGAAATTTAAAAATTTGAAAAACGTGCTAAAATAAGCTATTAAATGCAAAAAAATGATTAAAAAGCTCAAGTTTTTTGAAAACATACCAGGGCAAGATAGTGTGGTGGCCGGTTGTGCAACCGGGCGCACTCGAATCGATGCTTGTGGATGGGAACTCCTACTTGCTGGGCCATTTTCTCTCTCTAAAGCTCTGAAATTCTCAAATCACTAAAAGACAAATGATTTTTGAAAATGACATTTTGACCCCTTTTATAGCCTTTTGACTTTTTGACCTCATTTTCAAAACACCTCAGAATTGTGTGAAAATTGCACCCCTAGCTAATTTCAACGTCCTGGATCCATTTTCGGACTCAAAATCAAAATCTGAGGTCATCTTGATAGTCAAAATCATGTTTCAAAATCTTCCCCCCTTTCTGCGCAATTGACTGATCTTTTGAGGCCTAATCCTTCGATCTTTGTTGGGGCATCGTCATTTCTTCATTTCCATGTCTTCCAAACTTCTAGTCTTTCATTCATATTCATTTCATTCCCTCATTTCTCACGTTTGACTACATCTTTTCAGTCAGGCTGGGGCATGTTTCATTGCCTAATGGTTAACCTATTGACCCTTACCTTCGATTGTGATTTTATTATGATTTGATCAATCTTTATCGATTTATTGTTCTCCTCTCTTTGATTTCAATTTTGACTCCAAGGAGGCAGTACCTATGGGATTCTCATCCCTGATTCTCTTGATTCAGACATCTTTTGTGAGCTATCGCTCAAATTTGAGATTCTTATCTCTCACTTTGAATGTGATCCCAAATCAACCTCATGTCCAAAGGCCTTTGTCTATGTTTGTCCGGATGTGATCCCGAATCAACCTCACATCTGAGTTGTTTTGTGATCCCAGATCGATCTCACATTTTAACTTCATTCTTTGACTGCATGTGTTCCCAAATCGATCACACATTAGTCAAAGAGGGGCAAATGTATGCACCCAAAAATGGTCGCCTAGACTTTGGGCCTCATTTATTTGATTTACCAATCCTAAATCATTTTTATCAATAATCAATATTTTCAACATTATCAATCTCTTGATTAAATCTTAAATTTGATCATATATTGTATTTTTATCCTATGGGCTAACCATTTATCCTAAGTCTTTATTTGATTAAAAGGAATATTTCCTCTCCTTTTAATTAAATAAAAAGTCCCCACTTTTCCTCTTATCCTAAGTTGCACAAATAAAGCATTATTCCTATTTTATAAAAAGGGAAAAAGCACTTTTTGTCTGACATGAGGCTCAAAAGTCAACACTTCACTCTCATTGGAAGATACTTGTGCACATGGATTGCTCCTCTTTCAACCTCCACCACTGATTAAGACCTTTTGCCTCTTAATCTCAATGGTCCATTTCACCTCATTTCTTATAAAAGAAGAGCTCTCTCCTTCATTTGGAAATACCATGTTTTTATGCTAATGTTATGCTGCAGGTTTTAGGTGCATTTGGAGCTTTTGAAGACATTGAAGATTTGTTGCTTTCATCATTTAGTTGCATATTTTCTTCCTTAGTTGCATGATAATGGCATTCTTAGTATAGATTTCTTTTTATGCAATAGAATAAGCTCACATAGTCTAAATAGGAAGCATTGTAATCCATTGTTATTTCCATTTCATAGCTTAGTTTGTACTTCCATTTGCATAGCATAGCTTGTACATTTGCATCTTCATTTTAGTTTCATTGTATTGTATTTCATAGTGATTCTTGGAGATATTGGCATTGTTGCCCTTGTCTTCATTGTGAATCTCTCATTGTGTGGTTGACTAGCAAGGTCACAAGTTTGTAGCTCTAGCTGAGAGCAATTTTCAACCTTGAAACTCCATGCATAGAGAGCTATGAGCCACTTTGTGAGGCCTCATTCTTGAGCAACCTTGCATGTAATGGTTCATAGAAGTGCACCATTTTAGTGTGTACACAGACAACCCTTTCAGACATAAGGCCAAGGTCCTAACCAATCATATCAGAATCAAGGACAACCTTATCAACAAAATAGGCCACCATTCCAAGGAGGTTATCAAGGATAAAGACAAAGTTTTAATCAAAGACCATTCCAGCCATATAACCCTGCACCTCTAAATTCTACAAATCCAGTGAGGGATATGGTTCCTACTCAAAATAATATGGCCATGGATAATGAATGGTGTTTTCCTTGTAATCAACGTCATAATCAGACTACATGTTCAAATGGATGGATGAACCAAGCTCTAATGGTTCAAAATGCTTCACAAGCTCAATCAGAGGCTTCATCCAGTGGGTCAGTTCCTCAACAAGAGTCACAAGAGAATGAGACTGTTCTTTTCAATTGGGAGCAGCCAGACTTCAATGGAGTCAATGATGAAGTTTCTTTTGTTGCCTATACAAGAGAAAAAAGAAGAGATCAAGGCATGGAGAGAGCAGATTCCAATGCCAAAGCCACTACATCTGCAGAGCCACTATAGCAAGGCAATCCCATTACACCTAAGGAGGCTCCTGTCATTACAAGCAAAGAGGGCCAACATTCCAAAGAGGTGGAGCCTGCCATGGTGAAAGCACAACAAAGAGTACACACTATGACACCATTTAATATCATGGACAACATGAAAAAGGTGAATGTCACCATGTCCATGTGGGACTCTTTGGCTCTTCCAGGACAACCTAAAATTTTGAAGAAGACCATGACAGAAGTGATAACTCCTCAACCTGCAAAAGAAGCTACAAAGCTAGTGCTGGTTAATACTGATCAAGAAAAGGAGGCTCCAAGTAGCAACTCCAAAGGCAATGCCACACAAGGTAGGAACTCAAAGCCACCTCCCTTTTATGTATCTTTAATCATTGAAAAATATTTAGTACATAATTGTATGGTAGATAGTGGAGCTACTAGCACTGTAATGCTCAAGAAAGTAACTGACCAATTAGGACTAAAATATGAACCCTTCCAAAAGAAGGTTACCCAACTTGATGGATCCTTAGTCAATACTATAGGTGTGGCCAAGGATACCAGTCTGATCCTTCATGTTAGTCCTAATTTTTGCATCCTCCTTGATATATACATCATCTCCTTGCATTATTTTCTATATGTCTTTCAAGGGAGTTTACAGCCAAGATAGGAGGTTATCTATCTTCTGATTGGTCTCACATGATTTTTCATATGAGGTATGGGACCAAGGTCACCATCAAGTCAAAACCATTAGCATCACACCATATAGAGCCATATGTGTCCAATGCCATCAATGTAAACTGCCCCATATTTGATGACAGTGACTTCTAAACCATTAGTGAAGCAAGCAAAAAGATAGAGAGAATCCCAGATATTCTTCTAGATGAAAGAGCTTCAGAGACCCAAGAAAATCTAATTTGGGATTTTGGTTTGGGAAGTTATTTAATACAAGAAGGTGGAGCCATAGAACCAAACCTCCTCAAAGAGGACACTGATTTAGAGGATCAGAGCAATCAGGTTTGGGAACTATTTTTTGATGGAGCTAGAAGTAGACATGGTTCTGGTGGTGGTGCTATGTTAGTGTTCCCAAAAGGAGAAAGGTATTATACTACCTTTAGATTCAGTTTCTCCTACACTAGCAATACTGTAGAATATGAAAGTCTGGTCAATGGACTAGAATGGGCTAGAAAAAGAGGGCTTAAAGCCTCAAAAGTTTATGGTGACAATGAGTTAGTTGTCAGCCAAGTTAGAGGGATAAGTGCAACCAAGAATGACACTTTGAAAGCATACAAACATAGAGTTTGGGATATGATTGAAGATTTTTTTGCTTTCAATATTGTTGCTATCCCTAGGAAGCTAAATCAAAATGTAGATAGGTTAGCTGCTGTTGGATCTCAGTATGATATTCCAAATAGCATCTCAAAAGAAAGGGATCAACAACATATCAAAGTGATTGTCAGACCATCTATTCCTGATAATGATGTTAATTGGCAAGTGTTTGACAATGATGAACAAATTCTACAATTCTTGTTTGAAGAAGATATTTTTTCAGAACATAATCAAGATAGGCTATCACAAAACTATGGTGATCGGGTGATACAATTAAAGTCCAATAAGATGCCTAGAGGTCTTGTTACCTTAGAGACTACCTTCAACAAGGATGATGAAGTTAAGAGAAGAAAATCTAGCCTGGTAGTCCAACAAGAACATTGTGTTGAACTAGAGTTGGAACTAGGTAAGAGCATACAATTTGGGAAAGTAAACACTGAATTGGAAAAGCAAGCTTATACCCAATTATTCAAGGAATTCAGTGATGTATTTGCATGGCAATATGAAGACCTCAAGGGTTTTGATCCTACCCTTGCTTAGCACACTATTGAGTTAGAACCAAATGCCAAACCAGTGAGGCAAAAACAAAGGCATGTTAATCCAAAGCTTGAGCCACTTATGCATAAAGAAGTACTCAAACTAATAGAAAGTGGTATCATCTACCCCATTAAGCATACTAGTTGGGTTTCCAACCTTGTTCCTGCTAGGAAGTGTGTGTGTAAAAATTGTACCTGATCTGTAAACACAACACTCAGTAAAATATTAGAGGTTAGCAAAAATTGAAATCATGCAAAATTGAAAACTATGTAACCAAGTGATTTACTGCCTTCTAATAGGTGCGAGATTGATGTTCTCAGATTGTTATCGAGATCAGTGACATAGACGACACCTAAATGAAGGATTTGAATGCAATTGATCTAGATATGAGATTGAATGCAATTAATCTATATTTTTGATATTTTCTATGCAATAAGAATGATAAACTAATATGCTATGGTTGCTAAATGATCTAACAATGAAGATTCTAACAATGATATGAAAACTATGAAATTCTATGCTAAGATATAAAAGCTATGCAATTGAAATTGATCTCACAAAGCTTTGAATTTGCAAGTTGATTCCTCAGCCTCCAATTCTCCAGTGTGATTGTGCAAAATATGTGGATGCTGTGGATGCAAATTTGAGAGATCAATGAGAGATGATTGAGAGATTTTAGAGATGAATTATGAAGAGACGAGCCTTGTTTTTATAGAAATCCAAGGCTTTGGAGGTGCATGAAAAAAAGCCATAAATCACTCAAATAACTCTGGTTGATTTTTGAGTTATTTTTAAATAAAGGATAATTAACTCACAAAAACATGCAAAAGCTAAGCTTTAACTCAAAATAGAGTTTAGCTTTAATTGATAATTGATAGTTGTTTGCTTTTATGATTGTGCATGTTTTATTTATGAATTAATTTAATAATAAAGTGATTTATTTCCAACTTAACTGCTTTTAAAAATAAAACAATTGATTTATGGGTTAATCAATTATTTAATCAAATTTTTATTAAAAACTATATTATTAAATAATGACAACTTGCTTTAATTAATTAAATAAAAATTTAATCAATTATTCATAGGAATTTTGATTTATTGTCAAAATTAAATAATACAATTAATAATAGATAGAATTAAATTTAATTACATAATTAATTTGGCAAGATATTAAATCTAATTAATTAAATATGAAAATATTCAATTAATCAAACTTAGGATAAATGTGATTTATCGCCAAATAATCATTAAATTAAAGATAATTAAGATAATTAGGAATATTGCTAGGAATATTCCCTGATGCAGAATTTAAGATAATCAATTATGATTCGATGATGTTTAGATGTGCCTTAGATTAGGACTTTGATGTCGATTTCATTCAATATGTTGATATATGAGGTTAATGAACTTATAGCTCATTTTTGGGGTATTACATTTTGCCCCTCTTTGAATTACTGTGCGAAGCGCACTGGTTCAAAGATAGTCTATGTTTGATAAAGATATGAAACTGATTCAAAAGATAAATCGATCTCAAGATAGAAACTGACTAAAAGATATTGAGATAGGAGGTCCTGAATGACCAGAGATAATGTTCACTGTAGCAGCAAATGAACCTATGATTGTGAAAAAGTGTCAAAATGCCTGATTCTGAACCTTAGGATTGATAAGAATTGAGTGACCCGTTCTAGACTCGATTGTCTTAGCAGAACTAGCAAGTATCACATCTGAATCCTTCAGTTGCTGAAGAACCAAGGAAAGAACACTATGATCCGATGGTTGCAAAAACTGATACAGTTTACAAGATTAGGAGAATACCAGATTGATATGGATCTTGATGAATCTGATATGCCCCAAGTGATGATAGATTTGTCCCGAGCAATGAGGTCTTTTTTTTTTTTGATGAATCAGTAACTAGACGTGATTTTTTGTCTTGATTACTGATGAAAGATATTGATAAATTTGATTGACAGACTTTGAATGATGTGCAATACCATGCCCCCTTCGGGATAAAAATTGAAATCTGACAAGAAAAGTCAGTGTTGTAGTTTAGAAGCATGTTAATTGATTTGAGAAGTGTGGTGAAACATATTCAAGAACACATTCTGCATTGTTGGAAGGTCCCAAAAGACCAAGTTTGACTAGGTTTGACCATGAGTTGACCATGGTTGACCAAGTTGAATTTTTGATAGTTTGATGTAAGATAATCAGTTAAGTTGAATACTGGATTTCTGTGAAGATTGAAGGTCAAATATGCAAGTAGTTAATAATATGAATGATCTAAGATTTTGATTTTGATCCCGAAAAAGGATTCTACTTGCTGTTTCATTGGAGTAACCTTCATGTGAGATTCAGCTCTTGTTAGACTTGAAGATGCGATTTGAAGAATCATTTAAGCATTGAAGTTTATTTAGCCATTGTGAGATCATGAAAACATGCAAAATGCAATGAGACATGCAAAATGAAATGCAACCTAAGACCTAGGACCTAGTCATTGATCATATGTCAATTTGTTATCATCATTGAACTTTTAGGTAACTGGATAAATCAATACAATGCCCACTATCCATGAAACCATAGACATATGAATATCGATTTGTATGTGAAAGAATCAATACAACACCCACTGGTTATACAACCATGGACATATGAATATTGATTTTATTTTTAGAATGTCAGATTAGATATAAGCACCAAGGCACAAACGCCAAGATGACCTGAATATCATATCCATTTTGATATAGCAATTTGTATAAGCATCAAAACATAAATGTCGTGATGACCTGAATATGCCTTGCATTGCAAACACATCAAACAGTCAAGAGATCATTCTAAATCCAATGTGAATTACCCGTAGTGACCCTTTATCATTCACATCCTTAGGCAAGATTGCATTCTGCAGTAGGAGAAAGAACTTACTCAAAAAGATAATAGTTAGATCAAACTTCCTTGAATTTTTTGGGTATCAATGGTCGAGGTACGCATGGCCATCCAATTTGAGATAGAGGCTCTTACAGTCGGACACCATTTCAATCCAGAATTTCCAAAGTTATTAGATTTCACATACAAGCAAAAAACAAAGAAAAGATTATGCCCCTAGTCATCACTCTCTAAATCCTATAAAGGACATCATTGAAGAGCTCGAAGGGACACAATATGCAAAAATCTCAATGCGAATCAGTAAGCATATAAGGAGATAAAAGCATGAAGCACAAATTGTTTTCAGTTTGAGTTTGATGTTTGATTGTATTGTTGTAGATGCAAAATCTTTTCTAGAGACAAGACAGACTTGACTGACTCAAATGAAGCTTCAAAGGACTCTGAGTGGATATGACATGTCTAAGATACATTGGAGACTATAAGATATGACATTGATTGCCCCCAAGTGTTAAACATTGATAGGATACAGACGCTTGAGCTGGTTGGTGTACAAACCAACTTATTGAAAATTGGAAATGCAAAAACAAACCGAGAGATATGTACAAACTAAAGAAAGACTGAAAGCTAGGAAAGACCAAGATTACACTGATAGATGGAGCATTTAGAACAAGTGGCACCCGTTTTTCGAGTTTTCACCATCTTGGCAGAGATTCTATTTTTGCTACCAAGGCGCCTGTTTCTAGGTTTTCACCAAGGCACTTTTTCCTTTTTTTCATTTTTTTTGTATTTTTTATTTTTCAATTTTTTTGTACTGTTGATATTTTCTGATTTTTTTTGTGAATCATCAAGGCGCCTATTGCTAGGTTTTCACCAAGATGTTCATTTTTTCAGGACTTTTTCTGATTTTTAAGATTTTTTATAGGACATTTACCAAGCACTGAATGCCTTAGGCGTAGAATTTTTTCAGATGGAGAACGTTGATTAGTTCTCGGAGTTGTTCTCCTTCAGTCGTTGAGAGTTGATAGGCACCAGAGCCAAAAGTAGCAGTGATTACAAAGGGACCCAGCCAATTGGGTTTGAACTTCCCCTTGCATTCTTGATGGGATTGATTTTTAGGATTTTCTCTCAAGACTAGATCACCAACCTGAAATTCTCTATGTCTGACTTTCTTGTTGTAGCCTCTAGACATTCTCTTCTGATATACTCTGAGATGATCATACGCTACTTTTCTGTGCTCATCTAGTAGTTCAAGTTCTTGTAACCTAGACACTCTGTAGTCTTCATCAGTGACAAGTCCATGCATTCTGATTCTGAGTGATGGGATTTCAACCTCAATAGGCAGTACCACTTCAAACCCATAAACTAAAGCAAAAGGTGTAGCCCCAATAGGTGTTCTGATACTTGTTCTGATACTAGTTTTGATACTGATTCTGATAATTATTCTAATACTGGTTCTGATACTGATTCTGATACTAATTTGGATAATTATTTTGATACTAGTTTTGATACTGATTCTGATACTGATTCTGATACTAATTCTGATAATTGTTCTGATACTGGTTCTGATACTGATTCTGATACTGATTCTGATACTTGGTATACTTGATAGCAGCTTTTTCCATTTGCAAACTCCCAAGCAAGATCATATCGTGCAGTCCCAATGTCTAGCAAGGTGGAGAACAAGAGGGATTAGCAAGCTGGTGGAAGAGATGGAAGACAAGAGAATGAAGGAGAATGAAGGGAAGAAATCCTCAAGGGAAAACTCCTCAAGAATACTCAAGCTAGGGAAAAATTGTCATGTAAAGCATATTTGGATAAGTAGGGAAAGGCTAGTATAGGATAAGTCACAAAAGCGTAGTGCAAGAGCAGGAAAGAATGCAATCCAAAGGAGTAGACATGTCAAGAGGCTTCATAGCACTGTGTTTTACTCTTTCTTTCTTTTTTTATTAGATCAAGATCAAAGGGGAAAAGGATAGCGATAGGCGAAAATGAATGGAGGAAGATGGATATGAAGGCTAAACATGGAAGGAATGAAAGCAAGATCACCATAAGATAGCTCATAAAATAGCCAAATATTCATGTATAGATCCACATTGTCAAGATCAAAGAGAGAAGATGGAATGGATGAAATATATAGAAGAACTACGCATGATGCCTGATTGCCAAGTTTTCATCATGGTACTTATCCAAGGCACCACAAGGGAGTGGTTTTCACCATAGGATGAATTTATTTCTCTTTACTTTTGCTACCAAGGTGCCTGTTTCTAGGTTTTCACCAAGGCACATTTTCAATTTTATTTTATTTTTAAATTTTTGGAAGAAGGTAAGCTTTTTAGATAGTGCTCCTTGAAAGGATAAACCATGATATGCCAAGGATTCAAAATGATATGCTCAAAGATGTTGATAGGGAAAGGAATATGGAGGAGGAAAATGGAGGATAGGGTTTTATGTAAAGCGAGTGAGGATGGAAGATAGGAGGAATAGGCAAATAAAGAAAAATGATAGAAGGTAGAAGGATAATGCATGGAAAGATTGTGAAAGGGTAGATGGAAAGGAAGGAAAGCTCAACATCAACACATACCTTGAAGGGTGGTGAGAGGGTGGAGGAAATGTGAATGAGGGAATACGTGAAGGAATATGGCGAATGGATAGCAGAGGTTGTGGTTTAGGCACATGGAATGGAAGAATATTTTTGGAGGGAGATGAAGTGGAAGCCTTTGGAAGCTTGAATGTCAATTTCACTTTTTTCTCAACACTAGACTCTTTCAAGAGAGACTTTGGAATCCATATAGCCGTAGGCTTTTTATTTCCTTTTGATGATCTAGAGATAATATCTTCAATGATGGATTTTGGAACCCATACTTGTCTTGTAGTTTTTTTCTTAGATATCTCTTTTGACTTTATGCCTCCATGTTGTTTAGAGGAGACATGGTGATTTTTTTTTTTTTATGGATTCTTGTATTGCTTCTTTTTCTTGTATTAAACATTCAAGTTACTTCCAAAAGACTTGGGACTTGTGGAAGAAGGAGGATATGACTAGTTTAAATGGGTGGGTGGATGAAAAGGATTCAAGGGTATGCATCTATGTTGATCTTGAGGAAAGATGGGAGATGGAGGTATGTAAGGACCCAAGATGGATGGAAAATTAGGAGAGTTAGGAGGGGAAAGTGAAGGGACATAAGGACCCAAGATGGAAGGAAGGTGTGAAGATCTTTGTAGTGGTGGAAGAGGTCCAAGGATGGAAGTGGAAGATGCAAAAGGATAATCAATAAGTTCATCAGCATCTATATGACAACCAAGGATATCATTATCTTTAGAGTGAGCATTAGGATCTTCAATAGAATCATGGACATCTTGAATATGAGCACCTTCTTTGATAGGATTGTTCAAAGCTTGCAAAGACTTAGGAAAAGTAGAAAGTGGAAGTGAACATGGAGTGGTAGAATAAGAAGATGGAAGACTTTGATCTTGACAATGATCTTTGGATAGCATAAGCGCATAATTTTTCTCTTGTTTTTCAATAGGCTTAACATTGGAAGGAACACCATTTTTACCAACCTTAATGGAAGTATCATCTTTGGAAAGCACAAGCGTAGTAAGGTTATTTTGATTGTCAATAAGCTCAACAGTGTAAGTAGTAGCTTGATCTTTCTTAGGCGAAGACTTAAGACATGGTGGAATGCATGAAAAAGGGGGTACAGGATCAAAAGAACCCTGAAGTAGATAAGAGACATTGGGAAAAGGAGTGGATGACATGGAGGGTTCTTGATCTTGATCTTTCTTTATGTTCTTTTCTTCATCATTTTTAGAGTCCTCTTGACATGGAGCCACTTCTAAGGACAAGGAAGCATGTTGGGATTGTATGGATGACTTTGGAAGAGATGGTGGAGGACTAGTTGAAGTAGGGATTATAGCATATGAAGGCTTAGGCTCTTTAGGTTTATCATTATTGAAAGTATTTGTAGCCAAGTGAAGGTTAGCTTGAGTTTCTTTAAGAGGTAGCCCTGGAGGATAACTATAGGGAACCACATGAAAAGTATTAGGGCTTGTGTCGAATGAAGGTTCTGTGAAAGATTTGAAAGACTCAGAAGCTTTAGGAAATGTACGAGTATTGGAGGAAGTAGGGGATGGAAGGGAACCATCACAAGACAAAGGTCCAACATTAACATGATCTTGCTTGAGAGTGTAATCTTTATTTTCAACCTGAGAGTTCTTAGAGGAGAGATCCTTATAGTATTGAAGTTTCAAGCTAGCACGATGTATTTCATAGTCCTCAGCAGTAGTAGATGGATCATCATCAAGGTATTGTCCACAAAAGCCATCAAAATCTCTTTCAAAATAAGAATCATATGGATCACCATCACGATCTATCCAATGTGATGGCCCATTTGTAGTAAGCAGGAATGAACGATGTGGAGGACTCTTAGGAACAGAGGTGTCATAGGTATCATTACATTGTCTGTTGTCATAGTCATCATAGTCTCCAAAGTTAGATGTGTCACTCTCCATGGAAGAGGTATCATATTGCTCAAATTTTTTTTGGGGGCATGGTGACATGTACAAGTCTTTATCAAATGGAAAAGAGTATAGAGGTTCCTTTTCTTTCTTAAGTTTGTCAAGCTAGACTTGCATAGCTTGCAGCTGCTTCATCATAGCGGCGATCAGAATTTCTTCCTCTTGTTTATTGATTCTTTGAGACATGTGTACAGATTCTCAATAGCTACTTCTTTGTTCTTGACACAGTGATTTGTTCGACAGATTCTGGAATTAGGCTGAAAAAGCTAAGTATCTGGCAATTTTGACAATTTTTGACAACTCTCTCAAATTTTTCCAAATGACACTCTGTAGACTCGTACGACACTAGGTAGTCTATGAAATGACAGTTGCTAAACTTGTACGACAGTTGGGTAGAAATGAAATGACAGTTGTAAAACTCGTATGACAGTTGGGTAGAATTGAAACGACAGTTGTAAATATCATACGATAGTTGCTAACAAGATTTTGACTTTCTTGAATTTGCTGGTTTGAAAACTCGTATGACACTGGGTTCTCAATCGTACGACAGATGGGCAATACTGAAATGACACTTGACAAAACTCGTATGAGTTTTGACTTCTTGAAATGACTTTTGACTCCAGAAAGATTTTACGTCAATTTTTGCAAAATTTAAGGTCTTCAGTTTTGGATTGTTTGCAAATTGTACTATCCAGATTTTGAAGGTTATACCAGATTTGATCATTTTTAATAGCCAAGTAGATAAACAAGCACGTAGAATAGCAAGCAAGTGATTCCAAGCACGTATGGAAATAATGAACGAGGGCAAAAGCAACCTTGCGCATGAACAATCAAGTGACCAAATTGTGCTAATCCCTGAGAGTACTAATTGTGTATGTTCTGAAAAGTTTTGCAATAACACACATATACCTGAAAGTGAAAAATTGGCCTCTCTAGGGTTTTTAGTAATGGTTTGACTCTACAACTTTTATGATTCAAAGGGGTGAACTCCAATCCCGGTGCACCAGGGTTTTGACATAGTCCGAGAACTTAATCTTCAAGAGCTGCTAGGGAGATCTGACAACCCAACAATGAACCATACCCATGGAGATTTCTTCCACAAGGACATTTATATAGTGGCTGTCACTACCATGGTGAAAATGGCTACTACCGCTGGAGGTTCCATCAACGTAGTTTGCCTTGTGAAGGGATTGTCCGCTACGGTTAACCCTCTCTAAAGGTGACTCATAGATTTATACCACAAGGGGACTTGGCTCCAAATTCAAGGTTTTGACACCTCTTCACTTTTAACCCAAAGAAAGCGAGCAGATTAATCTGACATGCTAAGACAAAGTTTTGTTCCACCAAGGTCTGTGATATCAACTCTACGTGATCTATCAACCTCTCTGAGGAGAAAATGTATCAATCAATAAGAGAAGATGCACTAACCAATTTTGATTCACCAAAGCTCATGATATCAACCCTACGTGATCTATCAACCTCTCCGGAGAGAGAATGTGTTGATCAATAAGAGAAGATGCACTAACCAAGTTGAATGTGAAACGCACTAAGTATCCTCCCTACCTACAAAGATTCTGTCATCAAGAAAGATTTCTCTAGGAATCCAATCTCTCAAGAATCACGAATAGTGTTCATAGGGCCTAATTACTATGTGAGCACAGATATATTTCCGAAAGCAAATCTACCAAAACTATCCAAAAAGTAGAAAGAGGAACACTTAATGCTTAAAGCAAATATGAGATGATTCCACAAGGTGGAACACTTAACACCTCACACAAGTTGAAAATGAGTCCACAACTTAGAAAACAAGTGAGTTCCTAAAAGCACAAAAGGGTTGCCAAGTGGAACACTTAACGCTTCTGTTCTGTTGACCCCTCCCCTTTATGGCTCTGAGATTGCAACCACGGGGTGGAAATGAGGGGCCGATAGATTAGCGAGTCCAATAACCCAAGATAGCAATCAAGATCAATCACAATTATTCTAAGACTACTTAATGAATCCTTAAGGGATCACAACCTAGTATCAAATTATGCAAGTGTGTAGAAATAGATCAAAAGCATGAAAAGATGCACATAAGCTTGACACATAAGAGATTTATTTTAAGTTCAAATGAAAATGTTTTCAGAACAAGGAGAATACCTCATGATCCTCACAACGTGCTTAGTAGATTCTACCTGATTTTTAGCAATTTTTGTTGAGCTTTTCCATGCAAGCAAGTGACGAACTCTCCAACAAGCAAACAAGCAAACAAGATATGCAAAATATATTCAACTTATGAAAACCATAGGGTTAGCTCTAAAAATCAATTTTTAGGAGCAATAATAACCATAAATTAATCCAAATGACAACTCATATCATGCATTGAATCATATGAAAAATAAGTGCATACCCATCATAAAATTTTAATTTTTTTGCACTACATTTGACCTAGTCAACAAGATCTAATTTTTTTGATATGATTTTGGCCACAAAAATAAAAATTCAGAATAGAGACCCCTACTAAAAAATAGAGAGCTTTCCAAAAATGCAAAAATTTTAGAAAAATCTCTTCATTTGTGCCCTAGAGACCCATTTTATCAAAACAGACTAGTTTTTGCAAATTGACTATTTGAGCTATTAAATTGCATCCAAATTTAAAACACAAATAATAGACCCCCTGTAGAATTTGAAGAGCTTTCTGAAAATGTAAAAATTTCAGAAAATATGCTGATTTGCGTCAGATATTAATTTTTTATGAAAAAACAAAAAAAATTATTAAAAATTCAAAATTATTCAGAAAATTCTGAATTTTTTTTCGAAGCTTCCCTGATATGTCTCCAAGTTGCAAAACAAATTTCAAACAAAAAATCCAACCTGTTTGGGAGATAAAATTAAATCTTTTAAACTTTAGGGTTTTAGCTCCAAGAATCAAAATCAGCATGCAAAGGTGGGTTGCCCCACGGTGGGCGCCAGAAATGTGTGTGAAAATTGTACCTAATCTGTAAACACAACACTCAGTAAAACATTAGAGGTGAGCAAAAATTGAAATCGTGCAAAATTGAAAACTATGTAACCAAGTGATTTACTGCCTTCTAATAGGTGTGAGATTGATGTTCTCAGATTGTTATCGAGATCAGTGACCTAGATGACACCTAAATGAATGATTTGAATGCAATTGATCTAGATATGAGATTGAATGCAATTAATCTATATTTTTGATATTTTGTATGCAATAAGAATGATAAACTGATATGCTATGGTTGCTAAATGATCTAACAATGAAGATTCTAACAATGATATGAAAACTATGAAATTCTATGCTAAGATATAAAAGCTATGCAATTGAAATTGATCTCACAAAGCTTTGAATTCGCAAGTTGATTCCTCAGCCTCCAATTCTCCAGCGTGATTGTGCAAAATATGTGGATGCTGTGGATGCAAATTTGAGAGATCAATGAGAGATGATTGAGAGATTTTAGAGATGAATTATGAAGAGACGAGCCTTGTTTTTATAGAAATCCAAGGCTTTGGAGGTGCATGAAAAAAAGCCATAAATCACTCAAATAACTCAGGTTGATTTTTGAGTTATTTTTAAATAAAGGATAATTAACTCACAAAAACATGCAAAAGCTAAGCTTTAACTCAAAATAGAGTTTAGCTTTAATTGATAATTGATAGTTGTTTGCTTTTATGATTGTGCATATTTTATTTATGAATTAATTTAATAATAAAGTGATTTATTTCCAACTTAACTGCTTTTAAAAATAAAACAATTGATTTATGGGTTAATCAATTATTTAATCAAATTTTTATTAAAAACTATATTATTAAATAATGACAACTTGCTTTAATTAATTAAATAAAAATTTAATCAATTATTCATAAGAATTTTGATTTATTGTCAAAATTAAATAATACAATTAATAATAGATAGAATTAAATTTAATTACATAATTAATTTGGCAAGATATTAAATCTAATTAATTAAATATGAAAATATTCAATTAATCAAACTTAGGATAAATATGATTTATCGCCAAATAATCATTAAATTAAAGATAATTAAGATAATTAGGAATATTGCTAGGAATATTCCCCGATGCAGAATTTAAGATAATCAATTATGATTCGATGATGTTTAGATGTGCCTTAGATTAGGACTTTGATGTCGATTTCGTTCGATATGTTGATATAGGAGGTTAATGAACTTATAGCCCATTTTTGGGGTATTACAGGAAGAAGAATGGGGAGCTGAGGTTATGTGTTGACTTTAGGGATCTTAACAGGGCCTCATTAAAGGACCTCCATCCACTACCCTCCATGGAACAAATCTTACAATGTGTCTCTGGATCTGAGAGATTTTCATTATTGGATGGCTATTCAGGATACAATCAGATCTTAGTAAATGAACAAGATCAATATAAGACTGCATTTACAACCAAGTGGGGAACCATGGCTTATCAAAAGATGCCCTTTGGTTTGTCAAATGTAGGTGCTACATTTCAAAAGGCAATGGATATGGCCTTTAAGAGCCTAATGTAAAAGTTTGTGTTGGTCTACGTAGATGACATAACTATCTATTCAAAACATGCCGTAGATCACATCAAACATTTGAGGAAGATTTTTGAAAGGTGTAGAGAATTTGGGATATCTCTTAATCCTAAGAAATGTGTGTTTGCAGTTCATGAAGGAAAGCTATTGGGATATGTAGTATCCAAAGAAGGAAACATAGTAGATCTTGAGAGAATTGTAGCTATCCTAGAGCTACCCCTACCACATAACAAGAAAAGTCTCCAATTTTTCATAGGAAAGATTAATTTTTTTAGGAGGTTCTTACTTAACATTGCAGATTTACTAAAGCCTTTGACAGCCATGTTAAAGAAGAGTTCATCTTTCAGTTGGACTAAAGAAGGAAAAGCTAATTTATAGGCTATCAAAGAGGCCTTAACAGAAGCTCCTGCCCTGTTAAACCCAAATTTCAGTAAGGATTTTATCCTTTATGCTTATGGAGGTCATGATGTTATATCTGCTATGTTGACTCAAGAAAATTTAGATGGATTGGAGCAGCCTTTTGCTTTCTTTAGCAAAGGTTTAGAGGAGTATGAATAGAGATACTCTTTTATAGAGAAACATGTACTTGCTGTGGTGAAAAACCTTAAAAAGTTCAGATATCTATTGACCCATAGCAAGGTACACTTGAAGGTTACTCATCCAAGTGTCAAAGAGTTTTTTCTTTCCAAGGACCTAAATGAGAAAAGAGCTGGTTGGATCACCAAGGTGATGGAATATGACATAGATATCCAAACCACCAAGCTAGTTAGAGGAAGAGGTCTTTGTGAGCATTTGGTAGAGGATGAAGGTTCAAAGAAATCAGAAATAATAGATGCATCTTTGGTGGTGCATTCTATAGAAGAACAAACCAAGGCAACAAGCTGGTTGCCTAATATGATCAATTACTTGAAGATAAGGCAATGTCCTACAGATCTAGATTCAGCAAAAAGGAGGTATTATAGGTTACAATCTATTCCTTTTGTGTTGATAAATGAAGTTCTTTTTAGGAAGGATCACAGTGGTGTCCTTTTAAGATGCATAGAATCAAAAAAGATAGCTGATGTCCTATTTGAGTTTCATGATGGACCTTTGGAGGTCACTTTTCTCCTAGGACTACTACTTTTAAAATCATGAGGGTCGAGTACTATTGGCCATCTATCTTTAAGGATAGTCATGAGTATGTGACGAAATGCATCAAGTGTGCCATGTTTGCAGGAAAAAAAAGGCTTGCAGCCTTGCCCCTATAGCCAGTCAGACCAGAGAAACCCTTCATGAAGTGGGGTATAGACTTCATTGGCATGATCAATCCCCCATCTAGTGCAGGACATAAATGGATAATTACTACAATAGATTATTTCACTAGATGGACAGAAGCAATTTCTTTAAAAGAAGCCAATGAGAGTGTTGTCCTAGGCTTTTATGATGATATAGTTCATAGGTTTGGCACTCCTAATTCCATCATTTCAGATAATGCATTAACATTCATAGGTCTCAAAGTCTCAGAGTGCGCAGTTAAGAATGGCATCTATCTAAATACCAGTTCCAATTACTACCCCTAAGGCAATGGGTTGGTTGAATCAACAAATAAGAACTTGATTAGGATAATCAAGAAGACTTTTCAAGATAATCAGAGAGATTGGCATACCAAGCTCAAGTCTGTAGTGTGGTTAGATAGAATTACCCCAAAGAAAATCATTGGTAATTCTCCTTATATGCTAGTATATGGTAGAGAGGCCAAGTTGTCTATCTCAGTTGAATTGCCAGCTCTAGACTTAGCCACTCAGTATGCCCTATTTGAAGAAGGAGATCCTTTGCAGATCAGGTATGCTCAATTGATGGAATTGGAAGAGATCAAAGACAAATCAATGTAGGATATGGAATTCCATTAGATTTAGACAAAGAGGAGTTTTGACAAAAGAACCAGGGTCAGAAATTTCAAGGTTGGAGATGTAGCCCTCAAATGGGACGAGTTCAGATCCAGACCTGGTAGGCATACAAAATTTGATTCATTTTGGGTTGGACCATTTGTAATCATAGAATGTAAGGGATCCAATGCTTTTCAGCTATCAAATCTTGAAGGAAATACCTTGCCAATATCAGTAAATGGTTTCCACTTGAAGCCCTATTTTGAGGTTAACCCCTCTTTTTAATTTTTTGTAAATATGTGTTTTCTACTTTATTTCCCTATTTTCTAGGTTAGTTTCCTGCTTTCCAATAAGTTCCTGTGCACAAGTTTGTCTTCCTATGTTCAGTTTTGTCTCTGTCAAAGTTTTGTGTTTCTGGAATGACCCCCATGCCTAATGGATATGTCAAGACCACTGATCTATGTCTAGCAGGCTGACATCCAGTAGAAATCACCAAAATGTTACCCTAATTTTCATATCCATGAAAATTTGGCTAAAACCTATCCCCAAGTCTCTATTTTTCCCCTGCCAGGCATTGCTGAAATTTTCATGAATTTATCTCTTGTTTCCTAGCCTCTGTAATCTTTTTAATTCCTTGGTCTGCATTTTAAATATTTGAAAAAGTAGTCATTGGTGCTAAATTACCCCTGCAAACCCTAGCCTAGATTCTATTTTGCTATTACTTTATCAGTAACTTAAGTCCCCAAATATCCACGTGCTTTTAATTTTTTCCTTCGGTCACCAGTTGTCTAAGTTCTCTGGTGGTTACCCTTTTCTCTTGATGAACTGCTGACTGCAGTGTTTCTCCTAATCACGAGATAAATTGGTGGTGCCCTTAAGTATTCAGTGACTCCACAAATTTCCCTTCAGTCAAGCATTTTCTAATGGTAACCCCAGGTTGGACTTTAGACTCAGTGATTCTGCGAGTGCCTTGTTCGCGTATTCTTCAGACTTAACCAAGGTTAAGATTTCTATTCAGCGACCGAGAAATTTTCCTTTGGCCGTGCATTTAGGAAAACTTTCAGAGTTAAATTTGTAGTGGGGTCCCAATTGATGAGATCAACAATTGTCATAAGATCTCATAGCATGTGTTAGAGGCTTGCAATCTTACAACTACCGTCGATCTTCCCTTTTCTCAGTGCTTCAAGATTTTGTGGGTCCACAGCGACGATGTCCTACTTGGAGGCTTTTTATTAGTTGAGGGATGATGATTTGTATTTTTTCAGTGGGCCCAGGGATGTCAAAAGCTTTGAAATCTATGGCTAGCATGTGTTCTCATGGTATGTGTTAGAGGTATGTGATTTTCAGACAACCGTTGATCCTCCTTGATGACATAACTCTTCATACCTGGCGGGTCCACTGCTATGTGTATGTGAATGATGGCTTCTCATTGGTCCACATGGTAGTGATTCAGTAGTGTGTCAGTGGGACCAGGTTTCCAATGTTTTAAAAGGCTCTAACATCTGCTAAGGATCAACGGCTAGCACATGTCCGCAAGGAATTTTTCTGACACATGCAGTCATGCACTCGCCGTTGATCTTACTTCATCTCTGAGCTTCTTTGGTGGGTCCTTTCTTCTGACATACTTGAATTTGATTGGTTTTTGTGTGTTGATGAGGACTTCCAGGTAGACTGATGTGTTAGTGGGGTCATGGCTTGAGGAAGATCTACGACGGGTGTATGATCTGAAAGAATACTCAAGGGGTATAAGATCTTGCACCCGCCGTTGGATTAGAACCTTGTCTTAAGTGAGTCTGATGTCAGAGAAGTGCGGAGGTGTTGCTGATGGGGTGGTCAGAGTGAATAAAAGATTGACAGGTGGCAGGTCTAGGCCCAGGTTTCACAAAATATTTGGCGGCCTTGATAACTTCTCTTTGGTCGCTCATTCACGGGATAAGATAGCAATGCTCTAAATAATCTGACGAGTGTGTGAGTGTGTGTATTCACAAAATTGTAGAGTTAATTAGTGAAGCTCTAAAGTTCTCAATGACCTAGAGATTGTCTTCGGTCGCCAGGTCGCCAAATGTAAACCAAAATTCTCATGAGTGGTTAAGGAATTATTCTGCGAATCAGCAAATAAAGGATTTCTCTTGCTCATGGGATATAACCAGGGTTAGCCGGGAGACTTAGAGATTCAGTGATAGCCTTGTTCACTGAATCACTTAACCAGACCAGGGTAAGCCAAATGATCTCGCGACTTGGAATTCTTCAGTCGCATGGTTCTTGAATGAATTAGAGGAGAAAAAGTTCAAGGTGGGTCCAAAATAACAGAGATGTTGATGTGCTTGGTTCTCATTGGTCACGATATGCTGATATGGGCTCTGACTTTTCAAGAGGGTTTATGACTATTGTAAAGTTGATCTGAGCTATCCATTTGCCAAGAAGAAAAGGATATCGACGGGCATGTTTTAAAATGACTAGCTAGCCATTAGTTTTCAAATTCAAAAAAGTTCTAAGAGGGTTTTTTGCTAGTATTTTATTTGCAGGCCGCAAGCGTCGAGGTAGCTTAGAAAATTTATGTCTCCAGGACATTTGTAGTTGAAAGAAGATGATGACAAAGTCTGGGTGGCCGTCATGGGTCGATTCTTTTCTCAAAAAAGTACCAGCTTGAGCATTCATGGTGAGACTTTGTGTAGGAAGGTAGATGAATCCAGGTTGCTTGTCCGTGAGTTGATGCAGTACAGAGATGGGCACATGATATCTGATTGGCCATAGTATTACAAAGATGTATTTATGATAAGATTTGATGGTAGTTAAGGGTTTTAATATTATTCTAATGTAAAATCCATGAAACCCTAGTTAGATTTTTGACTCCTACCTGCGTGTAGTTGAGTATGTATATATTGTTTTTTTTGGAGCTTTTGAGAAGGGAGTTGGACAATTGTGAAAAGAATTTTATTTTTCTTAAGGGTCATCTATGGTATCATCTCTACCCTCTGGCTTATACAGTTGTGTTTCTCCCATTGATGATTCAGATATTGTAGAGGTATTTTGTGACAATTCTTCATGTCCCTATGCTTCCTTGTTTGAGTCTTCTCTTATTGAATCAAAGTATATGTATGTTTTCAATGAAAACTTAGGGTTCCTGATCCCTCTTATTTTTTGTAACTATGTGTGTTGCTATGTTTGATCTGATTTAGATGTTTTTGTGGGTATACTTCAGCCCCCTAATGGTCTTGTCTCATTCCTACACCAAGTTGCAGAAGTGAATGTCTATTTGTAGGTCATTGGTTGTGTCTTATGTTCAGGCCCTCCTATGAAATACTTATGCAAGCCTATTCAGGAAGTTGTGACCTACTAGACCTGAGCCTTTCATTGATTTCATTCCTTTATACTGAGATCCAAACCCTAATTTCGGTGCATCACCTAGTAGGTAGTTTTCTTTCAAGTCATTTCCCTTTCAAGCATTCTTTCTATCCCTTTCCCTCCAAAGTTTTCTTTCATGTCTAGAAGCAAATTAAGTTGATTATCCAAGAGGAACCATCCTAGAACTTGGAGGTTTCATCTTAGTTACCATAGGTCCCACAACCTAGAGATGATTTCCATGTTATACTAGGTTATCAAGACTACGAGAGCTTGAGACAAAGGTGCAAACTTGGTGTATAATAGTTACCTTATGGTACCAATTGTATTTATGTAATCATGCTCATGATGTTGTATTTATCTTTCAGTTGTAATCTTGGGATTCAAATCTTTATCTTATATTAATTAATTAACTCTTTCATAATCTACGTCAAGGTACCCTTGAGAGTTGTAACTTATGTTAGTTGTTTATTGCTATGCTTTACTTCCGCAATGTGAAACTTTGATATTATTGATTGTTAACTTTAAAAAAAAAAAAATTGTTCTGCAAACTTAGTTGCATGTTTAGGTTAAGTTCTTCTAGGTTCCCTGGTGGGGCATTACACTTAATACCTAATAAGATCACTTACTTGACTTAATAGAACCTATCAATACTAATTAGTACATCCTAGGACCCTTAAGACCTAATAAGACCACTTACTTGACCTAATAGGACCTATTAATACCAATTAGTACATCCTAGGAACCTTAAGACCTAATAAAACCACTTAGTTGACCTAATAGAACCTATTAATACCAATTAGTACATCCTAAGACCCTTAAGACCTAATAAGACCATTTACTTTACCTAATATAACCTATTAATACTAATTAGTACATCCTAGGACCCTTAAGACCTAATAAGATCACTTACTTGATGTAATAGGACCTATTAATACCAATTTGTACATCCTATGACCCTTAAGACCTAATAATACCTAATAGGACCTATTAACACCAATTAGTACATCTAATGACTCATTAGGACTATTAATAAACTCTAGGTTCTTTTAGGACCCCTATTGTGACATAAAACTCTTTAAGAACCCTTAAGAACCTTAGGACCTATGATAGGACCCCTTAAGATGTAATAGGACCTATTAATACTAATTAGTACATCCAAAGACCCTTAAGACCTAATGAGACCACTTACTTGACCTAATAGAAACTGTTAGTACTAATTAGTACATCCTAGGACCCTTAAGACCTAATAAGACCACTTACTTGACCTAATAGTACCTATTAACACCAATTACTACATCCAAAGACCCTTAAGACCTAATAAGACAACTTACTTGACCTAATAGAACCTATTAATACTAATTAGTACATCCTAGGACCCTTAAGACCTAATAAGACCACGTACTTGACCTAATAGGACCTATTAATACCAATTAGTACATCCAAATACCCTTAAGACCTAATAAAACAACTTACTTGACCTAATAGAAGTTATTAATACCAATTAGTACATCCTAAGACCCTTAAGACCTAATAAGACCACTTACTTGACCTAATAGAACCTATTAATACCTATTAGTACATCCTAGGACCCTTAAGACCTAATAAAATAACTTACTTAACCGAATAGGACCTATTAATACCAATTAGTACATCTTAGGACCCTTAAGACATAATAAGACCACTTACTTGACCTAATAAGATCTATTAATACCAATGAGTACATCCAAAGACCCTTAAAATCTAATAAGACCACTTACTTGACCTAATAGAACCTATTAATACCAATTAGTACATCATAGGAGCCTTAAGACCTAATAAGACCACTTACTTGACCTAATAAGACCTATTAATACCAATTAGTACATCCTAGGACCATTAAGACCTAATAAAACTACTTATTGTACCTAATAGGTCCTATTAATACCAATTAGTACATCTTAGGACCCTTAAGACCTAATAAGACCACTTACTTGACCTAATAGAACCTATTAATACCAATTAGTACATCCTAGGACCCTTAAGACCTGATAAGACCACTTACTTGACCTAATAGGACCAATTAATACCAATTAGGACATCCTAAGACCCTTAAGATCTAATAAGTCCAGTTACTTGACCTAATAGGATCTATTAATACCAATTAGTACATCCAAAGACCCTTAAGACCTAATAAGACCACTTACTTGAACTAGTAGAACCTATTAATATCAATTAGTACATCTTAGGACCCTTAAGACCTAATAAGACCACTTACTTGACGTAATAAGATATATTAATATCAATTAGTACATCCTAGGACCCTTAAGACCTAATAAGACCACTTACATGATGTAATATGACCTATTAATGCCAATTAGTACATCCTAGGACCCTTAAGACCAAATAAAACCACGTACTTGACCTAATAGGTTTTATTAATACCAATTAGTACATCCTAGGTCCCTTAAGACCTAATAAGACTATTTACTTGACCTAATAGGACCTATTAATACCAATTAGTACATCCAAAGACCCTTTAGGACCATTAATACATTCTAGATTTTTTTAGGACCCTTATTGTGACATAAAACCTTTTAAGAACCCTTAAGACATAGAATATGACCACTTAAGATGTAATAGGATCCCTTAAGACTTAATTAGACTGGACTTAAGACCTAATAGGACTAATATGACCTATTAAAATCATTTAGTACATCCTAGGACCCTTAAGACCTAGTAAGACCACTTACTTGACCTAATAGGAGCTATTTTAATACTAATTAGTACATCGTAGGACCCTTTACGACTATTAGTACACTCTAGTATTGTAAATTTAAGTATAATTTTATATATTTAGATATTTGTTTCCATTTTACACCCAGTTATAACATGTAGTCAAGTACTTAATTGTTAACACTTAGCTTTCATATGTTATGTATTTATATGGCCACACAAGATGCACCTCACACTACTAATATACATACCATTTTTCATATTGCTGACACAAAGATGGCTTGACTTAGAGAGTCCATACATACATGTTCAAAAGATAGAATATATAGAGATACTTGTGTCAGTGTATTAATCAATTTGGAGGAGATGACTTCTAGATTGAGATCTCACTCCTCCTTCATGCCTCAGGTAGTTGAAACTATTTTTTGAGAGTTGAGAGACGAGGACTCGAGTGATGTTTCCTTGGAGATGGTTCAGAGCCGTGTCCCCAAGGATATCATCAAATGAGAGGTTTTCCCATATTATGAGGGGAAGGCCAAGGTGAGGGGATATCAAGTCACACAGTGTGTGATTCCTCAGATCACATGCATGATATACCCTTGGTTTCTTGCAACACATGGTTGTTATCCTAATAATGACCAGATTCCTCTATATTTTGCACAATAGTTGTACGTCGAGTTCCATTTGGGACTTAGGGTCAATTATTTAGATCTTCCTTCATATTACGATTGGGGATGTGAGAGGGTTGCAGACCGTGATCAATATCTTAGGCCTAATCATGTTGTACAACCTCATAGACAACTGATTGGGCAGAGGACTCCTGCATGGCACCTGTGATGGCTTCTACTACAGATAGAGTGATCATTGCTTCTCAAAGGGGAGTATTTGACAAGATAGGGCAGATTGCTTCTGCAACCACCTCTATCAATTTAAATTTCATGGGAAAATACTTTTTGACTAGACCAAGTAGAGCTAGATAATCTTTTGAGGCTTCATCTAGTACTACTAGAGGTGTCAGTGATGAGGCATATAGAGCTATAGGTCTTCCTTCACCTGGAAAGATACAAGGACTTTTGGATCATCATAGTCATTTAGATGTGGAAATTTACTTTTTAGAGGATCTCCTGCAGTCCTATTGTTATATTGTTGACATATAGAGGATCCTAGTACATTCAGTCAGGGATGTCATCGAACTTCCATGGGGTCAGGCACAACATAGTGCAAAGTCCTCTACACCATCTAGTTAGGAACAACATAGTGTAGAGCACTCTGCACCCATAGATTAGTCTATAGCTGTAGAGACAGGTATCTAGGTTGGAGATGTACACATCACCACTGACGACCTAGACATAGTTGATGAGCATTTGTGTGGGTTGGGTTAGGTGGACATTAGCACTGATGTTAGATCATTTATGGATATGTTATTGCATCCTGATGGTTCAGGCTCTACATCACTCCCCTCCCAGCTAGTGCCACGCCTACACTCACCATTACTAGAGAGGTTCAGGATTGAAGGTGGTGTAGGTGATGCAGTTTCATTTTATGATATGATGATGCAATGTGCTGATGATCCTCCCGCTCCTGAGACCCAGGTATATAAAGTTTTCTTTTCTCCTTTCTTAGGAGTTTTAGTGAACAATTAATTGTAGATGTGTGTATTGAAGTTTGTTCAATGTATAATATTTTATAGACATAACTAGCAGAGCACGTTACATCTAGTGTGGGCTCAAAGCATCTTCATATGAGAGGTCCAATAGATGTGACACCTACTAGTGGTCTGGTAAGTTTTAGATATATTTAGGTTTAAGAATGCATGTGTACACTATGCACATATATACACTATGTAGATATATTTCAAGTACTTTACATAATATATATTATGCAGATGTATATAACCAACTGTTCTACTAAATTTTTAGGGGTTAGTTATTGCTTCACAACTAGAGGATGCTCTTCATAGGAGAGATAAAGAAGATATGACACCTAGTAGTGGTCAGGCAAGTTTTAAAAATATGTAATTTTAAACATACATTTATAATATATTTTAAGTATTTTACATTATTATTGTGTAGATGAATTTATATTCATAGGGATTAGTTGCTACCTCACAGCTAGAGGATGCTCATGGCAGTCAGTCAGAGTGTCACTCTATTTGCATGTGCCTAGATGACTCCCTAGTTTAGGACATATTGCATAGATATTTGATTTGAGAATCATTATATATGTCATTATTACATGTTGATATTTTCAGCTTATGATTTGAGATATATATTTATATGCTATCCAAACCTCTAGACATAGATGATTTATGATTTGACATTATATAGATTTTTTATGATTTCATTTGATTAGATGATATGATTTTATTAGATAATTGCATTTGATTAGTTGATATGATTTGATTATCTATGATAATATGATTTGATAAGATGGTTTCATTTGATTAGATGATATATGATTTGATTAGATGATATGATTTTATTAGATGGTTTCATTTGATTAGATTAGATAGTTTCATTTGATTAGATATTATGATTTGATTAGATGAGTTGATTAGATGGTTTCAGTTGATTAGATTTTATTAATATCATAAAAAATAACTAGTTAATACATGTAACTAATGGACAATAACTATTCTAACTCATTCTAGAACTAACACGTCATAATTAGTCTAACTAATTTCATCATTTTTGAGTGTCTTAAGGGGATCTTTAACTAATAAGAAATCTTAAGGGAGGTCTTAAGGGGATCTATAATTAATATCATAAAAAATAACTAGTTTTAATACATGTAACTAATGGACAATAACTATTCTAACTCATTCTAGAACTAACACATGTCATAAGTAATCTAACTAATTTCATCATTTTTTAGTGCCTTAAGGGGATCTTTAACTAATAAGCAATCTTAAAGGGAGGTCTTCAGAGGAGGTCTTAAGGGGATCTATAATTAATATCATAAAAAATAACTAGTTTTAATACATGTAACTAATGGAAAATAACAATTCTAACTCATTCTAGAATTAACACATGTCATAAGTAATCTAACTAATGGACATGTTAATACATGTAATCAAAGCATACATAGAATCTTTAACTAATATGAAATCTATCAAAATCATTGAATAATCAAAGTATACATATAAAACCATACATGTATACAAGAATATATATATAAAAGCATACATAAAATTCTATATATTTAAACCATTGAACCATCAAATAGATCCATCGTATATCAAAAAAATATAGTCCATCATATGTTTAAATATATAAACAAAGTATATAGTCAATTTAATCCAGAGATATTGAGTAGGTCCTAACACATGAAATAGGTATACATATTATTCTTTTTAGACCAAATCAACTGGTTCAGACCTTTCATAGAGAACATGTAATATTCTCTCATGATCCTCACTATCTAGTCTCCACTTACGATGTCCATGTTGAGATTTAACTGGATGGAGACAAATGGATGTGGAAACTACTAGGTGACTATATTGAAATGACTTATTATCTAGTTGGTAATCAAAAAAGTGAGTACCATGTTGAATTACTTTGATTTTCTTGAAATATGTTCCCTCTAAAACAACTGAACCTGCAGGTCACAAATTTTAACAATATAAATTTAAACAAACTAAATTTGGAATTTGTTAAAAGGTGGAAATTTAAAATTTACAAATTGAGTTCAATATGTTGATGTAAAATATGTACAAACCTATGGGGAACAACATTCCATCACTTCCTTTAGGTTCAAGTAACTTCATCCTCTCTACAGTATAACGCAATAAATAAGAACCAACTCCTTCTACATTTCCACGCTCAGCAATCACTACAAAGACATCTCCTACATAGTAGATTTATATATACTTGTGTGAGATCTTAAAATTTACTTAGTTCAATCTATAGATCTATCTATCTATCTATAAATGCATCTCAATGGACTATATAATGTGAAATACATATACTTACCAATTTTGACCAATCCTGTGATATGATCATAATCAGTAGAAATCAAAGGGACATCATCAAATTTTTCATCTTAATTTCTATCAAATGTATCAATAACAACTTGTGGCACTAGATTCCAGGAACCTACATATCCATAGTCTTGATTGATGTATTCCTCAAAATTGTCAGCATTACAGTGACAACAAAAGCATGAGTAGTCCCTAGTGTTCAACGTCCAATTGTGACAATTCATAATCATAACTAAATGCAAAGATTGCATCTTTTCTATCCTATTGAAACCATGCATAATTTTTCTATCTACACCTGAAAAAATGCATATATAATTCATTTTATAAATATAATTTGAATAAAGAGTACATAAAAAATTTAAACACTTTCAAATAATTTAAAAATGTGTGCATACCTTTTATCTCCCAACATTTTCTATGTGGCACCGCTTGAGTCAATTCTAATGACATGTCATTCTCATTTGGTGTGAAATGTATATTGCACCATTCAACCACATCATGTGTATTTTTTATATGAACTCCCTTAAATAATTCATTTGGTACTTTCGTATATCATGTTTTATGCAAGCTCCGACACCATCATGTTCACCTTTTCCATGTCCACTCTCAAAGGAACTCCAGACATGTGGTATGTTTTCATTATGATGATATCTACATAGTGCATAAAATTGTCTTGATGATTTGAATTGTGCAGCACATCCATTTGACCAAACATAATGTTTATCAATTTTTATACCTCTTTCTTTCAAATTTGCAACAAACATCTTGAAGCAATGTTCTACATAATGAATGTCATGCTCTCTATCATCACTTATATAAAAATGATATTCCTTCTTGATGACATGTGCTTCAAATGTGCTCTGAATACCATCCAAATCTAATTGTGTGTGTCAATAACACACATGTACCATAATAGTAATTTTCTTTGAAAAATAGTATTCTGATTAAATTGCCTTTTGATGAACAAAAGAATAATTTTCTGCAAGATCAACAACTAATACAATAGTTCCAAGTGGGAAATTGTCTCTCAGTGTTTGGAATTGTTGTGCTTGCCACTTTGCAAACAAAGCATGATGAATGTAGGGTTGAATCAATTTTTTAAATTTTTCCATAAATTCTCCAACATTTATCTCCTCTTCAACATATTCTAACCTTTCAGATTCTTTCCCAAATTTTGTTTCATTCTTTACATATTTGTAACTCTTGCAATTTACCATCTTTGTTACATCAATATTTTCATTTTTCAAAGGAAAAAGAGACAAATCAACACATGTTTGACATATTCCTTTTATGTAATTTATTTTTCCATCTACATCATCTCTTTTGTCACATAAAATGGATGAGATGAACTCACTTTGTCTAGTAGGAGGAGCATTTTCAAAACCATAAGTGTCTTCTACAAAATTTCAAAAAACTTGATAGTGGAGATCAAATTCAATATGATAACGACAACAAGAAGTTTCAAACACTTTTTTTGTCCTAATATAATATGGTTTCAATCTTTCAAACAATGTTTGTCCAATCTTTATATTAGGATTTGAACTACAAAATGATACATACATTTCATGTTGTGTTGTGTCCAACCAATGTTTCGTATGATATTCATATTAATTAGTTGAAATTCTATGTTTGATAACATCTCTACTATTTGATGAAGGACGTGTATTATCATTCCAAAATAACATGACCAAATTCTCTCTTCCTTCATCAATCCTATCAGAATGAGGATATCTACACATGATTGCCTAATTACCTTCCAAGGTGCTATCATCCAAAAGTATTCTCCTAGTAACATATTGTGATATTATTTTCCTATTAAAACCAAACTGAGATAAAACTGAAGATATCTATCTTTTTCAGAGCATAGTGTTACCTACAATGGATGTCAACATAGCTTTTCTTGTAATGGTCTTATCTTTAGTTCGAGATCGGTTCCCTACCTGGTTCAAAACTTTCCTAATATTTTCAATCATATCAGTTTGCATGTCAAAAATGTTTCTCTTCTTTGATGTTGTGTCTATACCCAATAATTTTAATGCCCCTTGAAACTTTTTGTTTATAAGTACAACTAAAAGCAATTGGGCTTGTTCAAGTGTTTCAAAATTATCAAATTTAGCCGATATTTTGCTCGCTATCATATTCATTGATCTCTTCTTAGCAAGACTTAAGGGTTGACCATTAGCAAGTGATCTCAAATTCTCCACATCCATTGTAAGTAAATGATCTAATTTTCTATAATTAATATTTTTCTTTACAGTTTGAGCTAAATTTAAAATTTCATCCATACTAGTAGGAGCACGTAATCTTGGCCCTTCTCCAACATCAATAGCTTGAGCTTCTGTAGGGAGTGATCCTGACCCTTCTTCAATGTTCAATTCTTCAACTTGACTTGACCCTCCTACTTCAGCTTGTCTTTCACCTTCTTTACTTTTATGATAATATGTCAATGCAGCTTCATGATTTCTTTGTTCAGTACTGGGTGACCTTTTTCTAGCAGATTTACTTGGTCTTCCTTTCTTGTTCCCCATTTCTTCTCTGCAAAAAATGTCTTCCACAAGATCGCTAATAAAAATTTTCTTCTTCAAAAAATACTTTGATCTAATATTTCTCCTCTCCAAAATTATGCCTTTGAAAAAATAGAAATAGCAATCCTCCTCCAAAAAATGTCTTTGTAAAAATTGATCAATAATAGGAAAAAAAAAAATAGAAAAAGTGAATTAATTTATTTTAATTTGGTATAAAATAAAAACAAAATGTTTTAGTTTTATGCCATTGTAAAATTTTTACCAAAAAAAATCATCACTAGTTGACTGACTTCACTCGAAGTATCCTAGGAAAAATTCTAGTGGGGTGTTTCTTCACTGTACTTTTCACTTAGGGTTATTCACATGAAGACCCTTCACACAAAGCTCCTCAAGTGTCTTCGCGCGAAGGGGTTTTTTGCATGAAGACCCCTAAACTGAAATTTTTCCCTTAGAAAAAGGGTGAACTATAAAAAATTGTCTTTCCAGGCCTAGGACAAGGACCAAACAAGATGAATTTTTCAAACATATGATGTCAAATGATGCTATTCAGAACAAGCTTTCTAATGAATATAATTTTAATACATATTGAGTTCATTATCACTTTTAAATATTACTTTAACTAAACATAGGTTGTTTAGTCATTCAACAACTTGTCCCTTCAAGACTTCGGGAAAAATAGTAAATTACAAAAACAAATTTATGAAAAATATGTAGGAAAAGAGTATTTGTGTTACCTTTCTATTAAAAAAATAAAAAATGAATTTTGATATATAGAGATCAAGTTAGACTGATCCAAGTGACCTTATGTCTAAATTATAGTTACTGTCACTTTAGAAGTTAATAAACTATGAAATATTGATCCAAAATGAATAAAACCAATTGCATCCTTTAGATATTGAAGTTACAAATATAATCTCAAATGAATTACATTGTTATCATATTTTAAACAAATGTTATGGTGATCCAAGTGACAGTAACTCCTTAAAAACATAGTTTTTCACACAGACCACTTTTTGAAGGAGAAGGAAAACTAAATTTAAATAAATTTTGATTTAATAAAAAAAAAAATTTAGAAACTAGAAAGAAAATTCTAAAAAACTCTAGTTTGTACATCATCTTCAAATTCCTAATAGTTTTGTGGAAATAGGTGTTCGAAAGTGAAGTTTTTTCTCAGAATGTTGATCTCCATGTCAAAGTTGGCCAAAAAGTGGGACACACTATTGTGGGACCACCCATCACCTAAAGAATAAATGCTCCTAAAATTTCCTATGTGGCTTCTCAATAAGCGTAATTAAAGTGTAATTAGTATATGTAGGTATAAAGTAACAAATGTAAAATGCCTTAATTACACTAGCACTCCCCTTAAGTGCAACATAGGGAGAATGCACAAAAGCTAACAATGCAAGATGGGTCCCAGCTACTAGGCCATGTTAGGTACCCATGTACAAAAGAAAATATAATCTCTTTGAAGTGGAGAAAGGGAGAAAACCACATGGGAAAAAACTCCCCTCAAAAAGAGAGATGAAAACATACAATACTTTTAATAATGTATGAGAAGAAAAAAAACTTCATGTGTTGAAAATTTCCCCTCACCACACATAAGGGAGAAGAGGAAAGACCATGAAACCCCACCTTATTATCAAATCTCCTACAAATATGGTCCAAGATGATGACCAATACTCCTACATAGGAATAAAATAGCGATAACTTTGTACCAAGAATGTCGAAGTGTGACAAAAACATGTATCAATATCGATGAAGGGTCATTAATGAATCACTCATTGTAATATGATAGAGATTGGGCATGGAGAATCTGGCTTGAGCGTTATTTGGACACTTGTCAATGGCAGATTGGTACATTCTAAGTCTCAAATGGAGCCATACACCAAGTCTCCAGAAATGATTCCTAATTTACTAAGTAAAAAATGACTACAACAAATATGTCATCAATGGAAAAGCACAAAGAAGCATGGAACTTCATATTAGTGTGTGTACGCCATAGCTCATGTAAGAGAATACAATAATGACATGATAAGAATGTAAATCTAGAAAATAATGATGATGCTGCCAAGAAAACCTTAGAGAAGATTGCAAAAGATACCTCCAGTTGGAATTTTGCAAAGAAATAATAGATAACAACTAGCCCCCCTAGCTGTCACTTGGAGAACTCATCAAGATAGGAATGCAGGTAGACAAGACAAAATTTTGTTCCCAATTTGTATATTTATTTGCAATTTGTTTTTAAAAACTTATAAATAAGTTTTAAAAAATATTTGATTACTAAAACCTTTATTAAATAATAAAGATTTTTTTCTTTTCCTTTATTGGCCTTTCTATTTCATTGATTACAATTTCCAAAATCAAGCTCTAATAGAGTTAGATCACTATGAAAAAGACCAAACTTAATTCTATGCATTACAATGGAAAAATAAAGTCAATTTTTGAAAGTATAATTTTTTTTGATCATAGTCACTATAAATTGATAGCACCACTAAAAAGAAAAATTATACACATTCATAAAAAAAATGCACCTAAAAAGGAGTTTGTAAGCCTGAATGAGGCCTTAGAAGTTGCAAATAGGAGATTATGCAATTTTTTTAAAAGAATTTAGATTCCAAAATTATAAACTACTTGCACCAATGTGTAGTGTAAACTCAACCTCACCCCCCCTTCCCGCCCCCTTTCCACCCAAAAAAGATACTAGAAAAAGGAGTTTGAATGATTAATTGCCTACATAATTATGTTACTTGAATCTCCACCATACCTCCAAATTTTAAATTGTTTTAGATTTGGGGTGGTCCCACAATAGTGTGTCCCACTTTTTAGCCAACTTCGACACAAAGATCAACATTCTGATAAAAAACTACACTTTCGAACACCTGTTTCCACAAAACTATTAGGAATTCGAAGATGATGTAAACTAGAGTCTTTTAGAATTTTCTTTCTAGTTCCGAAATATATTTTTTCTAAAAATTAAAATTCATTTAAATTTATTTTTCCTCCTTCGAAAAGTGGTTTGTGTGAAAAAATTGTGTTTTTAAGGAGTTACTGTCACTTCGATCAACATAAATTTTTTTTAAAATATAATAATGATGTAATTCTTTTGAGATTATATTTGTAACTTCAATATCTAAAGGATGCAATTGGTTTCATTCATTTTGGGTAAATATTTCATATTTTATTAAGTTCTAAAGTGATAGTAACTGTAATTTAGACATAAGGTCACTTGGATAGCTCTAACTTGATCTGTGTATATCGAAATTCATTTTTTATTTTTTATTTTATGGAAAGGTAACACAAATACTCTTTTCCTACATATTTTTCATAAATTTATTTTTGTAATTTACTATTTTTCCCGAAGTCTTGAAGAGACATTTTGTTCAATTACCAAACAACCTATGTTTAGTTAAAGTAATATTTAAAAGTGATAATGAACTAAATATGTATTAAAATTATATTCATCAGAAAGTTTGTCCCAAATAACATCACACTACATAGATAGGTTTTTCAAATGGATTGATTTGATCTACTAAAACATAAAGTCAAAGTGATTTTCTGTCAGCATTTTAATTGGTGCGAAAGAGACTCCATTGTAGGTATGAATGAGGAGTATATATGTTATATCAATGTTTTATCCAAATGGAACCTCTCAAGGCTTAAATCATCATATTTTATTAAAAATGTGTTATTTCAGCAAAAATTAGCATGTCTAAAAAAGTGTAACCCACTATTGTGGGGTCACCCTTTGTCCTCTTATATCTAATCTATATGAAACAAAATTTGATATTTGGATTTTTGGACCTCCTTAATGTGATGCAAACCTCTGATTTGCACTAGCAAGCTCCAATTTTTCCATGTAATAGAAAGCCAAAAAGAAGATGCTTCAAAATTGACCAAAACATGCACTCAAATATCTCAGAAGGCTATCCAATGTCACTCAACTTGGCTCTAATACCATGTAAGATTTGGCTACAGAGGTAACCACCAAAGATCTAGAGGTGATGGAAAGCACAATAAATAGAAAGAATGAATTTGATAAGAATAAATTATATTCCTATCTATAACATGCAATATAATTAAGGGTATGTGCAGGATCATGGTATGCCAAACTAGGCCCTTAAGTGGCAATAAAAATTTAGAAAATCGGGTTTAGGCAAGTTGACATAAAAAATTGAACAAGTTATAAATATTATAGAAAAAATATGTAAGAAGAGACTATTTAGAAAATTGAATTTAGTTTCTAATATATGAGGACTTTTTTGAAAAAAAATTATTCTATATGTTGAAAATTTCAAATTTCAATGTAGTAGTACAAAAAATTCAGGAAAAAATAAGAAGTAGGTGTATGTTTGACCACCTTAAACACAATGAAATGATAATTGTTTTTTACAAGATTCTAGATATAAGTAGTAGACTCATGCCCAGACGTGACATGTATTTTTTGTAATTTATTTCCAAGTAAATAATTAATTATGATTTTTCTTCTACAAATTTTCTAGAATGTGAAAACTCTCGTGTCTGACCACATTAACTTAGTCTAAACTTTATCAAATTAATTTTTATTTTTATTTTTCTTGTAGTTGGAAAATCATAGAATGTGACACATGTTTTAGATTTCAAAAATTTTATATAGTTTGAAAGTTATAGCTATTTTTCAATAAGTCTATCAATCAGGACTGGGTATGTGCAAGATCATGAGGGGCCAAAAAGTGGCAATGTCAGTTCAAAACTTTGACAATGTAGCTGACGACTTTTTTTTCACCCAAATTTGATAAAATGAAAAGGGTATCTTAAGGAGATTATCAGCTTTCTATCGATATAATTTTTGTCAAATTTTGAATTCGGTAAGTAATTATTAGTTATTTTCTAATTGAGCTACCTCTAAAGTGCTGATTTATATACTGATTGAAAAATGACTATAACTTTTAGACGGTATAACATTTTTTAAATTTGAAAAATGTGTCACATTGTATACTTCACCTACTATAAGGAAAAAAAATAAAATTGAATTTTGTAAATTTTTGAATGAGTTATGGTGGTCAGACACGAGAGTTTTTTTATTCTGAAAATGTTGTAGCAAAAAATTCATAATTAATTATTTTTTTAGAATAAAATTACAAAAAAATATGTGTCACATCCAGGCATGAGTCTACTACTTATATATAAAATCTTATAATAAAATATTATCATTTGATTATGATTAAGGTGGTCAGACATACACCTACTTCTTATTTTTTTCCTGAAATTTTTGTACTATTGCATTGAAATCTATACTTTTCACCAATCATACTAACTTCTTCTCAAAAAAAGCCTAGTATTTTAGAAACTACATTCAATTTTATATAGATTCTATTCTTACAACTTTTTGATATTAGGTTCATAGCTAGTTGAAATTTTCACGTCAAGTTGACTAACCCTGATTTGTTGATTTTTCATTGCCACTTAAGGGCATAGTTTGGCCCCTCATGATCTTGCACATACCCGACTAGAAAGATAACAAGTAGGTGTATGTCTAACCACATTAAACAAAATCAAATGATAATATTTTTTTATAAGATTCTAGATAAAAGTAGTAGAATCATTTCCAGATGTGATGTATATTTTTTTGTATTTTTTTTCCAAGTAAATAATTAACTATGATTTTTTTTCTACAAATTTTCCTTAATATAAAAACTCTCATGTCTAACCACCTTAACTTAGTCTAAACTTCATCAAATTGAAAAAATTGTTTATTATTATTGTACTAGGTGAAGCATAGAATGTGATGTATATTTTAGATTTCAAAAATGTTATATTGTTTGAAAGTTATAGTTGTTTTTCAAAGAGTCTATCAATCATGACTTCTTTTTCACATCGCCACTTTTTGGCATACCATGATCCTGCACATACCTTGAATCAAATTAAATGAATAGATTATTCAACTAGAATCAAATTGAATGTTGGATGGTCATTACATAGGATGCTTGTTGGTTATATGGCTAGGGTGACTACAAATGATTGAATGAGACAATGACAAGTGTCATTGTCTCATTACATGATAATCTATAAGCAATTTATCACCCACCCAAGGTTGAATCACATTTCCACCAAAGGTGGATCATCCTCAAATATGTAATAAAGTATATGCAACAAAGGTGGAGTGATAAAGTGATAAGTGCATCAAATTTAGAGATAAAACAAAACTTTAGTGGAATTTAATAATATGATAATGCCACCTAAACTTAAAATACTCTTAAAAGATCCTTTGTGGTCCTTAAGTAAGCTTAAGTAAAGTGTAATTATTACCTAAGTCACAATTATGAAGGTTAAAATAAATTAATTAAACTAGCAAACATAATATTTCAACATTCATGCTTATTACAATTGGAAAGTTATAGGTAGGGTACTGAGAAGGGAGTGGGTGAATTAGTACCACATATATTTCACACTTATTCAATCTTTCTAATCATAAACCAATAGATAGTAAATTACCTATAGTAATAAATATTTTTGTCTTTTATCAATAGCTGTTGTAATGTCTAACAAATAAATGATTACATGCAAATTAAACATACAACACATAAACATTCAAACACTTAATACAATATTTTATTGTTGCAAAAAACCCTTCGTCAGATGGAAAAACTATGATGGGGATGATACTCACAACTCATCAGTGGAGTAATAAGGTGCTTAGCTAGGAGCTTACATAGGTGTCATCTTTTGAATGACTTTACCATGTTACGAGTGTCTAATATCCTATTAGGAGTATTGAAAGTCCTGTTAAAGACTACTCAGGTAACATATTTTATCCCAATTACATAGTGTTCATCGTGTGAAAAGATTTACAATAAGTTCTTAAATAGAAATTCTAAGTCTGGCTAGAGACTACCTGGTTACTTGGGATTTCACAATCTTTTTGCTAAACTATTGGGAATAAATCAACAATAGATTTGACCTATAGATGCTTTCCCCTAAAGCTTGTCAGATCTCATTTCTCTCTTCTTCTTCTCTATCTACTTTTTGATCTTTGTTGATAAAACTTCTCTTCACTTCTATCTGCATCCTCTGATCTATATCATTAAATATTTATCTACATCTATTTTCTATATCTTCGTGTGTACTCTTTACTTTTCCTTGGATATCCTCTTATAGTTTATTTCTGTAATTATGGTTTCTTGATCTCCCATAAACTATTTTTCTAATTTTATGCTATCCTCGTAAGTAATCTTTTATTTATTTCACTATTAATGCTTTTCGATAACCTTTTTTGATAACTCTTCCTTTATGCTGATAAGACTTCATATTTCTGATAATGCTTTCTAATAGTGTCTATGCCGACATGTCTTTCCTTTCTTCATCTCTATACTTAATGTTATTTACCAGCAATGAATATTTGATCAAAATCATCTCTAGTTTCCTGTTAATTACTTGCAGAGGATTATTTCAGGTAATAATCTCCCCCTTTGGCATTGATCGAAAAACCTTTCTTATCGACAAAAAAACCTTTCTTCTTACTTTTATTCTTTCTACAAAATCTTTCTATTACTTATCCATGACATATCCTTCTCTAATTATACTATTTCTTCCCCTTAGACTATAATTCTCTTCTTTGAAATAATTATCATCTTATGGTACTTATCCCCCATACAGTACTTCTCCCCCTTTGACACCAATGCCAAAGGTGAAAACAATTTTTTTTCCTTTAGGTGTTAACTTATTTCTTCTTTTTCTTGAATGGTTCTTTGCTTGTTCCTGATATCTATCAACACAATGTTCCATTGGTTCTTCTGATTATTTGTAGCACTGATATGTCCTTTGAATCATATTATTTTATCAATTATGTCTTCATCATTATTTTGTTATGTTGTCCCCAACATATCACTTGCATCTTGAATAAGTTTTTGAATTAAGTCCATATGTATAGAAATTATACATGATTCCTCAATTACTCTATAACTTTTCTCAAATAGTTTAATTGAAATTTATATTTCTTTTGTCAATAACTCCTTCATATTTTTAAGTTTCTCTGACAATATCCCTATTATTTATGCTAGGTTATCTTCTCTTCTATAAGTTTGTGAAATTTGTTGTATCTTTTCTTTTAGTTTTTCTTTCACTTTGTGACCAGTTTCTATTAAATCTACATATTCTTTCAACTGGTTCATACATGATCCTTCTTCATCCACTATAATCTCCAATAGTAAACTTGAAAATGTTTGAAATATCATTTTTCTTTATTTCTCCTTCATCTTTCTTTCCACAGTTGTTCTCTCTTTGAGTTTCTTTGCATATAAAATTTGTTCTTCATAATGCATCTTTGTAGGATCTCTCTTTAGAATCTTGAATTCAGGTCTTTCATCAAGGTCTTCTTCTTCCTCAAATTCTAAATCTATTTTCCTCTTCTCTTCTCTTGTGTTTTTATCATTGTCATATTTTGTAGTGTTCTTACAACTTGTACTTCCTCAGAATTTATGATTTGTTGCTTGTTCTTTTCCAAATTCATTAACTGTTTATCAATATTTTTTGCTTCGCCAATAGTAGGTGTCATATTAGTATCATATGTTACCTAATCTATTCTTGTGTATAGAATTCAAACTTCTTATGTGTGTCGATCCTCAAACTATTTGTCTTCCCGATTACTCATGTTGTCATCAGATTCATCTTGTATGTCGATAGGTTGACTAATTTTTCCTCCATAAAACCTTATCGGATTGTCCTCTCTTGTCGAATCTATGTCCTCTTCTTGCTCATACATTTCACTAATTTTTTATTCTTTCTCTTATGACATTTCTACATTTAAGATTATTTTCCATATTTTAAATCCTTCTTCGACTTCTTCTTGTAATCCTGGTGGTATTCTTGTTGTTTTGTTCCTTTTAGAAAATATTTTTTCATGTTTCTTCATCAATTCATGAATTTCTTCAATTTATTTAAAGATAATGAGGAAGATCTATATTCACTTAGTGAAAATTGGTTACATTCAATTGGAAACATACATGCCTTCATATATTCCAGGCTACAACCAGCTTGCATTATTACAACCTTCAGTCTCGATCTTAGATCCAATTCTAAAGATTATGTCTTATTCTTCTTGATAATTGAACTACTACGGATGAATTACATTATATAAATAGTTATCACAACATGCAAGTTGGATCAAGAATAAAGAACATTCCTTAAGAACATGAAACATGAAGAAGAAAAAAAGACAAGGTCCTAAATCGTAAGGAACTTGATCCATAAACTGTGCAAGGACCAACAAACCAAGAATTAGACCCACACAAGATCCAAGAACAAATATGTATTCACCTACAAACATCAAAAGCCATACATTTCCATCGTAAGATCATAATTCATTAATGGGTCACAAACTAGTGAGGACATTCTACCTAAGATAGAGAAATTCATAACTCATGCAATGAAGATCCAATTAAGTTGTGAATCTGGATACATGATCCAAGATAGGCCCTAAACATGATCCAATGATCCAATCATTACATAAGATGACTCAAACATATACTATTTTTCCAACTTGATCTCTCAGAAAGGAAAATAAGAAAAATACTAAACATAAATATTTTTGGTTGATGCAAGATTCCTCCAAACCCAAGATGCTTCTACATGAGACACTTAGGGTTATTTTGAAAATGAGTTTCTAAATTTTCTACATGAGAAGAATCAAAATGATCCAACTCTTCTTAAGAAATCCATGAAGAATATTCTATGGTCTATTTTCCCACTTCACCAAGTATTCCATATGTACTCTTTATCTCTTGTACTCCTTCCAACTCTTCTATCTAGAATCCTCTCTATTCTTTCCATCTTCTTCTTAGGACACTATTGTTTCACTTTTGAGCCATCCTTTGAAATTAAATTAGTCTCATGATACTCATACAAGTATGCAATGTTAAAGATAGGTGATATATCCATATTTTCAAGAAACTCAACTTCAAAATCATTTCTTGAATCAAATTTCCTCAAGATCCTACAAGGTCCAAACTTTCTCATTCTCAATTTTCTATGTACAGTACAATTGGAAATATCTCTTTCTTAAAATGAACCATAACTTCATCTTTGAATGAAAAATCCTTATGAATCCTAATCCTATCTACATTCTCCTTATATTTATAATTACTTTTTCATAAATGATACTTAACCTCCTCATGCAATGATTTTATAAGATCTACAAATCAATCTACTGTAAAACTCCTTTTCTCCTAATGACTAATATCTCTTAACATATAAAATCCCTTAGGAATCATACCTAAGACAATTTCAAATGGTGTTTTTCATGTTCTCATATTTACTAAATTATTATAGGCAAGCTCTTCTTGTGCTAAAAAAAATCCCAATTACCTAGTTTATCCTCCACCAAGCTCCTCAACAAATTTCCTAAACTCATTTTCACAAACTCTCTCTTTACATAAGTTTGTGGATGAAAAGTAGAACTATACTTCAAATCAGTATTCCACTTCCTCCAAAGTGTCAGGTCTAGAAATATCCCACAAATTTTTTATTCCTTTCTAAAACTATACTCCTTGGTAACCCATGTAATCTCACAATCTCCTTAAAGAATAAGTCTTCTACATGCACTAGTCCAAAGTATTCTTACAAGGAATTAAATGTGGCATTTCAAAAACTATTTCTACCACCACAAATATAGAATCATTACCCCTTTGTATTTTATGATATCCAGACAACAAATCCATGCTAATGTCCTCCCAATGTATACTAGGTATAGGTAGACGAGTATACAAGACCATATTCTAGGACTACTGCCCTTCGACACTTTACAATCTCTAAAATTATGAATTTTTTGAAATATCCTTATAAATTTTAGGACAATAATAACTCTCATTTACCAAACTCGTTGTCTTGTCAATATTGAATTGTCTTCTAACTCCTCCATTGTTCTTCCCCTTGATCTAATTATCCCTCATAGATCTTCTAGGTATGCACAATTGAACAAATTTGAAAAACATATCATCCTTAAAAAAATAATCCAACCACTTGCTTTAGTTAGTGACAATAGGTTCCTTACAGGCTTTCCATGGTTTTTCAAAATCATGATCTTCCTCATATTACATTTTTAATTCATCAAACCCAAGAAATTCAACTCTCATCTCTATCAGCAAATCTTCTACCTAATGCATCGACAACCTTGTTGTTAGAATAATTTATAGTAGCTGAGAGGGGGCATGACTCAGTTATCCTTAGGTCCAGATGTACCAATAGAACTTTTAAACTCTTTGACAAACTTAGATCTAATAAGCAATTCACTTGATCTCTATATAATATATCAGTAACATAAAACTTACAGTCCACTCTCCAAAAGTAATCAACTTGCAGAATATAGAACTTTCAACAACATTCACATTAAATAGCATTCATACAAGTATAAGACTAGGATTTAATGTGGAAACCCAATTAGGGAAAAACCACCAGTAACATGCTACTAGTTTTCACTCTTCTAAAGTGAGCTCTATGAGAACCCAACCGTGTTAAAGGTTTACAATACACACTATTAGGTGTCACCATGTTAAAATATTTAATCACCCTATTAAGAGTGGCCTGGTTAGAGGGCTTATGAACATTCCATCAGAATGTCACCTTGATTAAAGGGTTTACAAAATGACTATTAGGTCAACCTTGATTAAAGGATTTTGACTAATACAATAGTTAGAAAGTAATAGTAGGTTCTGATCTGAAATATACAACACACTTTCCAAATATAGATCCACTACACTCTTATGCCAATTTATTGATTAACCTTCATTACCATCTCCATCTCTGATCTACTCGAAAATCTCTTCAAGCAATCACCATGTATCTCTATTCTGTTGTTCATGACTATTCTTAGCCTTTTTCTTAGGTTTTCTAGTCAATAACATCAACCTCTTCCCACACACTTCATAGCCTCAAACTTAGGTCATCCTTATACCTCCTTGATTAGGTAGGTTAATATTTTTCCACTTAATCTCTTCTATAGATGTTAGGTTTAGGTAAAATTCATTGAATCCTTCGAATATTTTGTTCTCCTCCTTTTCCTTCTAGATACTTCTCCAAACTTCTCCTTGAATCCATAATAAAATGGTTTACCTTGTATTAAATCCTCCATATCATTCATTAATTATGTTGACACAGTTTACATATCCCAAGAATTCAACTATGTCGGCTGGGATTCTCAATTCCTTCACAAACTGTAAATTACTAACACTTGGTCAATATTGTATTCATCTACTTAGTCATCACTGGATATCTCGTTCATTGCTAAAAATTTACTTCTCAATAAACAATGTCTTCGCTTGGTTACTTATATGTTTCTCTAGAATTACTGATGCTTGGTCGACACTAGCATCACTCGGCTTAAACTGTATTTCTTCTATTTTTATTAGTTTAGCCTATGCTTCAAATCTATTGTGTTCTTTACTTAGTGTTAAAGGTAAACAACACATTACCTTGTCAATGTGCCAACTGATCAAGTACCGATTGAAGTATCACACAACTCAACCTTTCCTTAGATCCTCTTTTTGTCTCCTCTTTTCAAATCCTCTTCATCAATTAAAATATATGGTACTCTACTAGATAGAAACTATCTTACTAGTTAAGGTTTGGCATCAATGAAAATGTAACAATTGTTTCAATTGTAGCTTCCAACAATCTCCTTCTTTAGCATTCATGGAAACACCACATGTTCTACCATACAATCCAAAAAATATATAATGACACAACTTCAGGCAGATCTCTCTATGTATCAGATCTTCATTAATATCCTTAGCTTCATTCAGATTCTCAGCCAAGTACCAGCTCCCTCTTGGATATATTTCACTCTTTATATTTTCATCAATTTACTGAATCTCTCCCTGTTTACTTTTCTCTCAAGTTTAATAAATCTCTCCCTCAAGTTTTCTCTTGAAAAATCCTTTTGAATCTCTCCCTCTTTGAAAACAATGCCAAAGACATTCATCTTCACCATGTAGATATCTTCATGTCAATTCTTTAAGCTTTACTACTTTTTTCATCTTGCTTATAACTGATCAACATCTTTTTCTTTATTTTTCACAACTCTAGGTAACTCCTAAAGTGTGACCTCCTTTAAATCAATTTGTCAGATATTCTGATTTATACCATTTGATGTAATGCTCCTATATGTTACTAGGTAACCTCAGTTAGTGGAATCACCCATAATTTACCTCTAAGATATTCATGAGCATCTTTGGGTAAAGCCTTGGTGAATATATCTACTAACTATTTGTTTGTATTCACATACTCCAATCTCACTTCTTTGTCTTGAACTACTCTCTCAAGTAATGATACTTGATAGCAATATTCTTAGTCTTAGTGTGCATTACAAGATTATTTGATATGTTGATACCACTTGTATTATTATAGAAACTAACAACTAGCTCAATGATTTCCTCCCTCATACCTTTTAACAATTTCTTAATCCATACTAAATTTGAATAATTCACTGCTCTTGCTACATATTCATCTTTTGTTGTAGATTGGGAAATACAGTTTTGTTTCTTGCTTGTTAAAGAGACTAATCTCTTTTCTAGAAATAATGGACCACCACTCATACTCTTTATGTCATCCAAATTTCTTTCCCAATCTGCATGAGTGTAAACTTTCAGTTCAAACTCTTCATTCTTCTTGTAATACAATCCATAGTCTTCTGTTCCCTTTAGATATCTTAATATCCTTTTACTTGGCATCATGTGACTTTCCTTAGGATTTGCAAAAAATATTGCAACAATACCAACTGCTAAGGCAATTTTTGTTCTTCTATGGACAACGTATTGTAGCTTTCCAATCATAGATCTATACAAGGTTTGATTTACTTCAGTTGTATCATAAATTTTTGATAGTTTTTGTCTAGTAGCCATGGATGTACTTATTGGTCTAGAATCTTCCATACCAAAAAATTTTAGTATCTCCTTGACATACTTAGATTGTGTAATATAGATAGCTTTCTTCATCTAATAAACTTACAAACCAATGAGCAATTTGATCTCACCAAACATAGACATTTTGAATTCAGTTTGCATTTCATTTGAAAATATTTGACATAGGGCATCTTGTCCTCCAAATATGATGTCATCAACAAAGATTTCAGCTAACAATATCCCTTTACCTTTTTCAATCTTCAAATACAGGTTGTTGTTGTCATTTGACCTTACAAATCCAATCTTTATCAAATAATTTTCCAATCTCTCATACCATGCTCTAGGGGATTGTTTCAATCCATACAGTGCCTTATGTAGTTTACAAACCACATTTTTCTTTCTTGGGTCAAGAAATCCTTCTGGTTGATCAATGTATACTTCTTCTTTCAATATTCCATTCAAAAATATAGATTTGACATCCATTTGATACACTTTGAATCCTTTAATAGATGCATATGCAAGTAGAGTTCTCACTCCTTCCAATCTCACAACTTGGTAAAATCTCTCCCCATAGTCAATACCTTCTTCCTTTTCATATCCTTTGCATACCAATCTAGATTTATTCCTTGTGACTTCTCCATGTCCATTTAGCTTATTTATGAATACCCTCTTTTTCCAATAACATTCTTGTCTTCTGGTCTCAATACTAGTGTCTAGGTTTTGTTCTTTTTTGTCTACTCTATTTCTTCATTCATGGCTTGAATCCAATTTTCATTCTCTAAAGCATCTTTCATTGGCTTAGGCTTAAATTCACATAACAAGCATGTTTGATCTTTTAGCTTACTTCTTGTGATGACTCCAGATTCTTTATCTCCAATGATTTGTTTAGGCTTATGATGTCTTCTCATATAGTGTGCCAATGTAGGCTCAGATGTCCTTTCTAATTGTTCTTAATCTTCAGGTTCATCTTGTAAATTGTCTTCCTCCTCACTTGATTTCTCAGAAGCATCCTCATGATGCTCAAAATTTTCTTATTATGGCTTGACAAGTTCATGCAGTTTCTTAGCATCTGGTTTAGGTACATTACTAGCCTCTCCTTCTTCCATGTATACAAAAGATTTGTAATCTTTAGGTTCTTTCTTGCACTCAACTTCATTCTTTTATGCATATTCATCAACTCTAACATTTGTAATTTCCACAACTTTGTTATTGTTAGAATTCAAACATTTTTAATCTTTTCTCTTAATAGAATATCCTGGGAAGACGCCTTCATTTATTTTAGCATCAAGTTTTCATTTCCTATTGTCTTTCAGTATATAAAATTTTCTTCCAAAGACTTTAAAGTATTTCACATTGGGTCCATAACCAAAAAATAACTCAAAAGGTGTAGCATTTGTACCTTTCATGATTTGCACTTGATTCAAAGTTTAAATAGTTGTACCTACAACTTCTATCCAGTACTTTTTTGCAACATTCTTCTCTATCATCAGTGTTATAGAACAATCCATAATTGATTTGTTTCTTCTTTCTACTATACCATTCTATGGATGTGTCCTAGGTGTAGACATTTGTCTCTTTATTCCTCTATCATTGCAGAATATATTGAACTCATTTGATATTAACTCTCCTCTGTCAGATGTCAAACATTTCAAGATTTTACCTATTTCTTTCTCAACTTTTTCCAAATACCACTTAAACAACTGAAAGGTGTCAAATTTCTCTTTTAGAAACATCATAGTCATCATTCTAGAATACTCATCAACAAACAAAATGAAGTATTTATCACCATAGTAACTTTACACACCAATAGGTCCACGAAGGTCAGTATGGACCAATTCCAAAATATTATCATAAGTATATGCCTTTCTCTTGAAGCTAAACTTTTTCATTTTACCCAATTGACATTATTTACACATCACATTATCAAGTTTCTTAAATCTTGGTAAACCTCTAACTTTCTTCATCTTACTAATATTTACCAAATTGTCAAACTTCACATGAAACAACCTCTTGTGCCATAACCATACATCATCAAATTGTGCAAAAAAACATGTTTCTTTAGATAGGTTTAGGTAGAAAAAATTACCTCTTGTCTGTTCTTTGCTTCCAATTAGTTCACCAGTGGCATCAAATATTTTAGCCTTCTTGTGACAAAATTCAACCCGATAACCAATACAGTTCAACTGTGAAAAACTCAACAAATTATAGTTAAGACCTTCAACCCAATAAGAATTGTCACATCTGATCTTATAAATTAATCTTAATGATCATTTTCCTTTCATAGGGAATGGTGCATCATTACCAAACTTAACACTTTTTCCTTTGTAATAATTCAGGGTTTCAAACATACTTTAATCACTAGTCATATGATGTGAGTAACCACTATCAATAATCCATTTATCACCTTTACTCACATATGAAATAAGTGTAGTTTTCTCATCTTCATCATAATCATCTTTCATAGGAAGATAAACAACTTCTATATCACAATCATCAGATTCACTTGTTTCACTATCACTTTCTTCTTGAAGAATATAAAAAAATTTCTTACCTTTGTCTTTCTAGTCTTTGTACCTTTTGTGATTTATGTCATTTCATTTGTCTTTATATATTCTTTCCCTTCTTTCATCCTTGTGATTCCTATTAGGGAATCTTTCTCCGATTGTGTTAAATGAAAAATAGATTATAGGAATTTAATCATTGAATTTTCCTTTTCCTATCAATATCCTTCTAGCCATAAGTGCCTCAAGATCATCTAGATCATCATCACAAGTATCACTGTCATTGTCATTGTTACTATCACTGTTTACACATCTTTCTTTTCCTTTCTTGGACTTATGAAGAATGATTTGAGACTTAAATGTGGATTCAATGTTATGAGTAGTGAAATTATCAAAATTAGATAACTCAAAAGCAGTAATCCTACCAACAAGACCCTCCACAGTTAGGACATTACCAAGAGTAAATCTAGATTCTGATATAATAGAAACTCTAATAGCATAGATAGGGAGTAGGGTTCTCAACACTTTACTAATAATAGTTTCATCATAAATGTTTCCATTAGCTCCTCTAATAGCATTTACTACCTCTTTAACTTTGCCACAATACTAAACAATGTTTTCACCTTCTTGTATTTTCATTTCATCAAACTTACCTCTCAAACTTTCAAATTTGGCTCTCAGCACATTTGTGCCGCCACGATAGATAGCTGCTAGTATTTTCCAAATTCTCTTTGCATTAGTATAGTCCTTGATGTCTTCAAATTCAAGATAGCTTAGGGCAAACACAATCTCGAACTTCTTGAGTGTGTTCAAATTTTTCTTTCATCTCCTCAGCTGTCAAAGGTGTAGTAGGTGGTACATAATCATTTTCCACATAGTGTTTCACCAAATCACCAATACTATCTAGGTGCAATTTCATTAAACTCTGCCATGTAGGGAAATTCTCCTTGTTCAGCTTTGGTACCTCCTTTTTGTACATTTTGATCATTAGCTTCAAGTACCTTTAAAAAATTTCCTTACAAGCACCAACGAATCTGATACCAATTGTTATAATGGTTTAGAATAATTGAGAGGGGGGTGAATCAGTTATCCTCAGGTCTAGATGTACCAATATAACTTTTAAAATCTTCAACAAACTTAGATCTAATTAGCTCTTCACTCAGTCTCTATAGAATATATAAGTAACATAAAACTTGTAGTCCACTGTCCAAAAGTAATCAACTTGTAGAATATAAAAATTTCAACAACATTCATATCAAACAAAATTCACATAAGTATAACACCAGGATTTAACGTGGAAACCCAATTTGGGAAAAACCACCTGTAACATGCTACTAATTTTCACTCTTCTGAAGTGAGCTTTGTGAGAAGCCAACCTTGTTAAAGGTTTACAATATACACTATTAAGTGTGACCCTGTTAAAGGATTTAATCACCCTGTTAAGAGTGGCCTTGTTAGAGGGCTTAAGAAATTTCCATCAAAATGTCACCTTGATTAAAGGATTTACAAAATGACTGTTAGGTGAACCTTGATTAAAGGATTTGTCTGATATAATGGTTAAAAAGTAATAGTAGGTTTTGATAAGAAATATACAACTCACTTTGCAAATATAGATCCACTATGCTCTTATGTTGATTTACTAACTGACCTTCATTACCATCTCCATCTTTGATCTACTCGAAAATCTCTTCAAGCAATCACCTTAACTCTATTTAGCTCTTCTTAGCCTTCTTCTTAGGTTCATCAGTTAGTAACATCAACCTCTTCCCACACACTTCATAACCTCAAAATTAGGACATCCTTATACCTCATTGATTAGGTACATTAATCTTTTGTCACTTAATCTCTTTCGTAGATCTTAGGTTTAGGTTAGATTCATCTAATCCTTCCATCATTTTGTTCTCTTCCTTTTCCTTCTAGATACTTATACAAAATTCTCCTTGAATCCATAAGAAAATGGTTTACCTTGCATTGAATGCTCCAAATCATTCATTAATAATGTCAACACATTTTACGTATCCCAAGAATTCTACTATGTCAGCTGGGATTCTCAATTCCTTCACAAATTGTAAATTACTGACACTCGGTCAATATTGTCTTTGTCTACTTGGTCATCACTAGATATATCAGTCATCGCTAAAACTCTACTTCCATGTAAACACTGTATTCGCTCAGTTAATTATCTGTTGCACAAAAATTACCGATTCTATGTTGACATTAAATTTGCTTGGCTTATATAAGCACTTGGTTGACACTAGCATCACTTGGCTTAAACTGAATTTCATCTCTTTTTCTTGGTTAAGCCTATGCTTCAAATCTATTGTCATCTTTACTTTTCATTAAAGATAAATAACACATTACCTTATCAATGTGCCAACTAATCAAGAAACCATTGAAGTATCACATAACTCAACCTTTCCTTAGGTCCTCTTGTTATCTCCTCTTTTCAAATCCTCCTTATCAATCAAAAGATATGGTACTCTACTAGATAGAAATTGTCTTATGAGTTAAGGTTTGACATCAATGACAATATAACAATTGTTTCAATTTTAGTTTCCAACACTTGTTTGACTATGCATTTGTATATTTCAACACAAAATTTTAACTCTACAAGAAGTCAACCCATTTCATATGTCTATGATTCAACTTACCTTGACTACTCAAATACTTCAAATCTTTGTGATTAGTATATAACAAAAATTCCATAGGAAATAGGTAATGTATCCATTTATTCTAGAAGGTTAAACTATGGCATATAACTCCTAATGATAAACTAAATACTTCCTCTTGGCATCATTCAAGTTCTTAATGGAAAAAGAAACATGTCTACCTTCTTGACTCAATATAGCTCCAATTACATTTTCACTTGCATCACAGTCAACTTGAAATACCATATTGAAATCAAATAAAGCCAATACTCACTTTTCACTAACTTTATACTTCAACAACTCAAAACTCTTAGATGCTCTATGCATCCACTTGAAATCCTTTTGATCCTCTCTCATAGCCGCTATCATAGGATTACAAACCTAAAATTCTTGATAAAATTCTTGTTAAAACTATCCAATACATGAAATGATCTGAGTTCACAAATATTATTAGTCGTAGACATTACAAAATTTATTTTATCTTCTCTAGATCCATCTTCAATCCTTGGTCTAAAATCACAAATCTAAGATTCACTATTTCCTCTTTAATAAAATTGCATTTCTTGATGTTAATCAACAAATTCTCTTCCTTCAATCTCTGGAATATTTAGCTAAAATGCAAAAAATGTTCTTCCTTACTCTTATTGAAAAGTAGCATATCATCTAGGTACACAATCACAAATTTACCTAAGAATTTCTTCAACACTTCATTCATTAGCCTCATGAAAGTACTAGGTGCATGACTTAGAATGAAAGACATAACTAACCACTCATACAAATCCTCATTAGTCTTAAAATAAGTATTCCATTCATCCCCTTCTTTGATTTTGATGTGATGATACCTCATCTTCAAATTAATTTTAGTAAAATACCTTCTTCCACTTGAACAATCCATTATGTCATCCATCCTAGGCAAAATTAATTTGTACTTCGTCATGATCTTAGTAATCGCTATGGAATCAGTATACATTCTCCCTTATCCATTCTTCTTGGGTGTTAATACTAAAAGTACTACAAAAGGATTCAAAATTTCTATGATTAAACCCTTCCGTAATAATTCTTTCTTTTTTCTATTCAAATCCTCATTTCTTCTAGTGTCATTCTAAATGGTGCTTTTTTTGGTAAACTATATTTGGGAATTAGGTCCATGAAATGAATGATACTCCTAAAATATAGTAATCCATTAGGTACATTATCCAAAATGATGTTTTCTAATTCGATCAACAAATGACTTATCTCTAGTGGTTTCTCATTCCCTATTCCTATATTAGATTTCTTAGAAAACAAAGCATAGCACATACTCTCTCTTTCCAAATCATCTAAGAATTTCCTCCCTTCAACCAAGAGAAATCTTACTATAGTATAATTCTCACTCGTAGGATCCTTTACCAAAGGAAACAAAGCTTTCTTCAACCCATTTTCTATTATAGTATACCTATTCAGTCTACCATCATGTATTTCTTGTATATCATACTACCAAGGTCTACCTAGCAAGAAATGAAAAAAATGCATCGACATAATATCAAAAATAACTTCCTCATGATAAGCTCCAATCTTAAATTTCACAAGACACTATTCACTTAAAAGAACATTAAGTTCATCCTTAATCCATGTGGTCTGATAAGGCTTAGGGTGCTTCTATCTTAGAAAATGCAACTTGGTAACCAACTCCTCTAATGATAGGTTATCTAAACTCCCACTATTAATGATGAGCTTACATTTTCCTAAAACTTTACATCTTGTCTTGAACAAAATCTTCCTTAACACCACTTCCCGATTAGGTTCCTCATTACATAGGACTCTTCAGACCATCAAGGTTTCTCCATATTCTAGCTTATTCATAGATTTAGGTGACTTTTCCTTCACTAGTGCATTCATGCTACTGGTATTGGTCTTCTTGTGTGAACACCCATGAGTACATTCAAATTCTCTATGACCTTCTCCACATTTGAAATAAGTCCCTTTAAACTAATTTACGTCCTCTCTTTTATAACCATTACATCTAGGGTAACCTTCTCCTCTTCCATTTTATTAAATATGTTCTTTCCATTCAGAATTTCCTTTATTTTGATTGGAGTAAGATCTATGCTCTTCTACAAATGATCTACCTCCACCACTCTAAAATCTTTCACCTCTTCCTTTTTGTCTATTTTCAAGACTTTTATTCAACTTCTCTTCCTCTTTCAGGGAAAACTAATATTCCTCCTCAGTACTATCCTTTTTTATCAAACTTATTTCATCTTGAATAGATGTCCTCAAACCATTTAGGTATCTTACTACTCCTTCAACCTCATCCTCCATATGCCTAGATCTGACATCATACCTATAGAATTCTTAAGTATATTCCTTCATAGTATATTCCTTCTACTTTAGGCTCTACAATTTCCTCAACAAACTAACTTTATAATCACCAAGTAAGGATTTACCCTTTAGTTCTTGTTTACCATTTTATCACAAGATATGATCTTTTCCTTTCCTCTCCCTTTTCTATCTATTTGTAAATGTTCCCACAATAAAGATATATGTCCTTTAAACTTAGTGCTATAAATATTCACCTTCTTGTCTACATTATTATTCTCGTATCTAAAATACTTTTCCATATCAGTGATCCAATCAAGAAATTGATTAACATCGTGCTTACCATCATAGTCAGGTGGATTGAAGTATGGTTTTGCATTCATCCTAGTAGGAGCCCTCAAAAACCTTTCATCTCCTTGCTCAAGTCTAGGCTCTTCATTTCCTGCCACTAATTCAACAATTTCATCATCACTTAAATATACAATAGGCATTCACTTTCTTTGGATTGTTTCCATGACTTCAAGTCTAGCTGTAATTTGCCTCAACATATCCATCAAAACTCGATCTACTTCTCTCCTTCCTCAAACCATTTTGTCAACCCTCTACAAATCGAGGCTAGATCTAACTCTACCACTCTACAACTAGATCAACTAAGGGATTCACATAATCAAGTTCAACAATGAACTCCACAAGGAACCCAACTTAGATTTGATACCACTTGGCGTAGTCACTAATGGAGGGACCTCAAAGAGATCAGTCCAATCATGTAGCAAGAGTAAAACACTCTGAAAAAATAATAAGAAGATTCAGAGAGATCAAGAAAGATCTATATTGACTTAGTGGAAATGAGTTACATTCATTTGACAACATACATGCCTTCATACATTCGAGGGTACAAATGAACTTCTTGATTACAACCTTCGTTCCCGATCTTAAATCCAATTTTAAAGATTATGTCTTATTCTTCTTGATAATTTCTACTAGAGATGAATTACATTACATAAATAGTCATCACAACACATTGGTCATCTCAAGAACAAATAATATTTCCAAAGAATAGGAAAGATGAAGAAGAAAAATAGAGAAGGTCATAAATTATAAGGAACTCAATCCAAAAACCATGCAAGGACCAACAAACCAAGACTTAGGTACACACAAGATCCAAGAACAAATATGTATGTTCCTATGAGAATCACAAGCTATAGATTTACATTTCAAGATGAGAATTCATCAAGGGGTTGAAAACTAGAAAGGAATGCTACCTAAGAGAGAAAATAATTCTTAACTCTTACAAAAAATATCCAAATGAGCTATGAAAATAGAATCATGATCCAAGATAGACCTTTAATGTACAATTGGATCATCACATAAGCTGACTCAAATATATGGTGATTTGCCAACTTGATCTCTCAGAATGGAAACTAAGAATAATACTAAACACAAATATTTTTGGTTGATGCAATACTGCTCCAACCCAAGATGCTCCTGCATTAGCATAAGTGGAAACACCATCCAAAGGTGCGGTTCTTTTGTCATCTATTTGAAGATCTTCTCATAATTTTACACTTTTTTTAATAACCTTTCATAATAAGATGTTGAATTTTAATAGTTATAATTTATTAACACTTCATCTATTAAACTAATTGATACTTCAAAACAAACCCACAAAAACTATGATCCTAAATCTTTTTCCCAATATCAGCATAAGTGTAGTCATGATATTGAGAAATTTTTCCATTTTTAATATATTATCCAAGACCTTATTTATTCCAATCCTATATGTGTTGTGGGTGTTAATGATTATGGAAATAAATCCATTCCACCTTCAAACCAAAACTTTCAAATTTATGCTAATCATTTACCTTCTCATTCCACTAATACTACTTAGTCTACCCATTCTTTACCTTCTTCTTTCACCCATGTTGTTGACCCTCTTACTATTTTTAAGTATGATAAACTTAATTTACCAAGGTCAACAATGTTGTCTATCTTATTGATTAGTCTAAACCTGAAAGTGAACAAGAACTTGAGATATGCATTACATTTGATCCTAATGAAACTATTAGGGAACCTAATGGCCCTCTTTACATTATTGTGAAGATGAATGGTCTTCCATCTCATGGATTTATTTTAGAGCCTAATTTCATGGTGAATGTTATGATTTAAGAACATATTTACACTAAACACCTCTACCAATATTCTTATGAAAAAAATTATGTGATGATAAAAAATTTCAATGGTTTCACTTATCCCACCGATGGTTCCATTACCTTTCCCTAGAAGTTGGTAAGTAAAATGTAGATTTGACATTTTTTTTCATCCTAAATTCCAATTAGTTTCAAGTTTGACTTGGTCTTCATTGGATTACCTCCATAAAAATTATATTCTCTCCTTTACATAAGTGTTTGAAATTTCCTCATGATAGAGAAATCATTACAATTAACCATAGCATCTATCATCCTTTAGCTAGTTTAGGGATATTTGGCCTTGACTTATTTTGTCTTTCCATACCTCATGCCTCAATGAGCTCAACCTCACAAAGATAATTTCATTCTATCCTACTAAAAATTAAAAATCCAGAATATTTGTGAACTTAGTCATCCTATTGTTGTTCTATCTCCTTGCTTGGAATTGGAATTCTTCCCACACCACCTATTTATACTTTAATTACACCTTGTACATCTTACAAAAATTGTGTAAATTCTATTTATAACCTAGTGTTGTAGCTTACATTATTCCTCTTAAACAAGAAAATTACCCTAATATAATTGATCATAACCTATCTCAAATTTCAAACAAAACTAAATGAAATTATTGTTGTCATGAGAACCATAGTAAACATCATTCTAGAGATTGTGTGCTTTATTCCCAAAATATTTCCTCTCCTAAAAAACCTGATGATGTCTTGATTTCCTTTTATCAACCTATCCATAAAACAAGGGAGGAAGTTAATTTGAAAACAAATGAAATTTAATAAACATGATAATTCTATTCATATTTTAGATCTTATTGTGATTAATTTGGATGAATAAGATACCCTTGATGATATTACTATGTTTATAATGCAAATTATTTTACTACTAACAATTTTGATGATATGTATGATCTTATTAATGGAATCATGGTTTTGTAAAAAAAAATCTCTTGCTAGTGATGAAAATAGTGACTTGGAGTATGGTTCTTGTTTTGAACTTGTGACTTTTCCATCTACAATTCTTGGAATTATTCCTCTTGCATGTTTCCAAACTTCCCTAAATGATAACAACCAAGTTGGAGGGTGGTTGATCTATGTTTGACTAGAACCTCTTATATAATAGATTCATTTATGTACTTGCATGTTGTTGTGTTCTTCCCACATAATGTGCTATTTGTTGTGTGTTTTCTCTACATTTATTTATAATTCCCTTGTTTCTCTGTTGATGCAAGGTGATAAAGGAATTAAACTATTGTGACATTAATTTATGTGTATCTCATTTAACTTCCATATGTTGTCCATATGTTATTGTGTACATGTGCTATTATTGGTAAATGTGCCTTTGTGTTTTCTAACCAGGGATGATGCAAAGAGATAGCCACCATTATTTATGGTATCCATAATGCATGCCTAAAAGACTCTGTAATAACCCCCCCGAAACTATAAAAGACAAACCAATATAAAAACCATCCAAATAATATAATAATAAAGGCGCAATAATTTTTTTTATAAACAAGTTCAACCACAAGCCCATAATAACATACTTAATCAGTTATAACATTATCACCATAGTTTTGAAATACAAGAGAGTATACTCTTATACTCTTATAAAAATGTATAGTTTCCAAGGTTCAGATTTCCATCTATCTGTCCTTATGCTTAAGTAAAAATTTAATAATTAAGCACCAAGTATCAAGTTGTTCCATAAATTAACAGCCACTAACCATCTCCCATAAACATGGTCTTCCATCTAGTCATCTTGAATACAAAGACCAGAACAGACACAAAACAAAGCAGGGCTTAGTCACAATATTTAAGATAACAGAAATCCTCCAAGTATCTGCAACATACAGGTTAGTACATATACATAATAAGCTGAATCATACAGATATAAGAACAGATATAGCTCCAAATAAACAAAAGTATTTCTTTTCTATTTGACTGAATTCAGCAAGTACTTTTCTTCCAACAGAAATAAACTCGCAAAGAAAATGACAAGGTGATGATCCAATAGCTTTTTGGGTGTCCGCATAAGAATTCAACAATCAGCCACCTTAAGGTAACTCAAAGAAGTACCATATGCAAACCTTATCTTAAACAAGCGATAAGGGTGTTACCACGCCCTTACTTCACCAACAAGTGATAGTAATCAGGGCAATTAATTTTATCTTTTTAATGAAACCCAAAGCCCATGAATTTTAAGTTATCACTTAGTTAAATAACTGACAGAAATTCTTTCCCATAAGGATATAGACTAGTGTCAGTCGAAACTGACAAAAATTCTATCACCACAAGGTACTAGACTAGTGTCAGCCACCCATACTAAGGATCACACTTGCATTATCTCAAAACACATGATCTAGCAATATTAATTGAAATGAAATGATCTACATTATTCAATTTCAACCATAATGCCATATCTATTGCATCAATAATAAAATTGAAACAGCAATTAGAAATTCCAAATAGATCCATGTTCCCATTTTACCATAACATACATAATAAAGCATGTTGTCATCAAACAAAAGAATATACCACAATACTTATTTCATCACAAATCAATTCAAATAATATCCTTTCTACATTAAAACAGCATTACATCTGAAATTGAAAAATAATAATGTCCACATTGAAATCATAAAATTCATTGAATAGAACAGCTAATCATAATCAAATATCAACTGAATCATTACAACAATCATTACATTTTAACAAATAAATAAGTTTGCCATACTACAATTAAATATAAAGATATTTGTTTTACATTCTGCTCTATTATTTATAAGTTCATACTTTTATATACATGTCGGCGTATGTACATGTATACACCACGACTTGTGTATACAAATACATACTCCAGTAGGTATATAATTATATGACCTTGTAAATAACATTTCAGAATGGTAACAAATCATTCATATTTATTTACTAAACAGTAGTTCAGAATAAAATTCTAATTTTTAAATTGTAAATTATCATTTTCAAGATTCAAACCTGTGTACACAACATTGAATACCATGCTATTAATCTCAGTCTTAACAGGATACAACTATTTTATAATTCTATTGTATCTGACCCCTTACTAAAATATTAATGACCATAAATAAGAAAGAGATAAAACATTATAACTGTCAATTGCATTATAACTATTGTCGACCTTCATAATGATTATTTATAAACTATTTAACTTTCCCCTATAATCCCTTTTTTTTTTTCCCTCTGACGATAATACATGGTTGTTTCATACTTGTAATCATTTCTATAATACTGTCACTTGACATCTCTGGTGACAGTAAGAGATCTATAGCTCAATTGATCATTGATTACAATTGATAGAACCTAAGAATGAATTTGAATTCAATTAACTACTTTCAACCTGCTGATTGATAACAACAAAACAAGTAAACATTGAATGAATCCATCAACCCAAAACTACTCATATCTAAAAACTCAAGAATCGACCACAAAAAATAACTCCCAGTGATACCAAACAACTTAATCTACTAACTGGAAATTCCCTTAATGACATTCGACTAGCATAGAGTATATCAAACTATTAACAGCATTCAACTAAGCCATGAAAAAATCTAAATCCTTTCGACATTTACAAAAGATAACTCTTTCAAACTGCATATAGATTTAAAGCCATGACAATCAGCGTGACTTCGTTAAGAGCAGAACATTAATTGGGATCTTATTTTAACATGTCCCTATGCTCTACAGAAACTTGTATGGTATGAGATTTCTAAAACTATCTCAGTCCCAAGATTTCCTACTGAATACTAAATATCAACTAGAAATCAATCTTTACAATTGTTGACACTATTCATAGTCAACTAAGCTATATAATCTCGATCAATTTCAAAAGAACAGTGAGAATGAGAAATGAACAGAACAGTGAGCTATTTAAAATCTTCAGTTCATAAAAATGTTTCACCTCTACCCAGAACCTTATTTCTAATCACTGAAAACTCAATATATAGTCACAACTCCTAAGAAGAATTCCAATGACAGTCTCGTACTTATTTAACCAAAAGAATCAATGAAGATCGATACTACGAAATGAATATGGATTATCTGGCTACTAAAACATTGAGACCGATACATAACTCATGCTCACACATAATCCACAATCTAAAAAGAATCCAAACTTTCGAAGACACAATCAAAATCCTATTCTTCAGATTGAAACCACATTACAAACCCCTGTCCGAATAGCGAATTAAAGAAAACTCCCAATTTCCAATAGTGGCACGAGCTGGAAATATCATAAAGAGACTAACAAAATCCAAAGCTTTTAATAGTTATTTCACATTCAAAAGCTCAGCAAGAAATAGTAAGACCAACAATTTGCCAATGGCCGAACTAGGTAAAACAACAACCTGAGAATCTTCCCAACTTAAAATGTTTACTATGAGTACTCAAATAAAGAAAGAAATAGGACTTATAAATTTGGAGCTGAAAATAAGACATGCAGTCCCGAAATAAATCTTCAAAGCCCGTATTGAAACTACCAAGCTATGATTTAAACAACATTCTAATCTAAGATTTCATAATACACATCAATACAATAAGAGACAGAGAGATTGTAGGTTCAGAAACTATAAGCCACACTTCCTAATTCCCCATGATGAATAAGAGGAACAATTTAAATCTTAATTTGGTTCATCCCATTCCTGTAATATTCATAACTAAACATCTACATTAACCTGTGCCAAACCAAACTGATCATTATTCAAGATGAACGATGATACTGCTTACAATTTTATAAGTAAACCAAACATCTATAAGGAGAAACAAAATTAATGAAGGCCATCAAATGAGTTATCCCATTCTTAAGTCTTAAGGGAACTCGGGTATCTAAAATACCAAAGACTCAGTAATACTACCATAAAATCTTGTCAATGGTATCTTTACAATATCGAGTCTCCCTAAATGGCTTTCCTTTCACCTAATGCAACAACATCTTTTAAAAGAGTCTATTTAACACACCAATCCAAAATCAAACTATATATTATCTTCCAATACGAGTAATTCCTACAATGCTCGACCCAAACAAAACTGGGTATCTCTCCCCCCCCAAACTTAATACCACAGAAACCACAGTACCCTAAACCATAGAAATAGAGGTTACAGAAAAAAATCTTGACACCTATTACCCTATATCGATTCCAAATTCCTACGCTATGGTTATGCAACCCCAAAATACAAGATTACCACACCAGAAACATGGTAAGATAAATAACAGGCATGCAGAAAAATTTCACAGTCTTATCCCCCAAGAATGCTACTCACCAATCACCATTTTCAGTTCACTAACAAAAGTTATGAAGACTTTTATATGAAGTACAGAACACTCTCAAAGCTCAGGAAACCCTATTACCTTAACTATCCTATCACTACCGTATCACAACTTTTAACAAGGAAAAACTCATAATAATAATAAAATAGTCCCTTAAACACTGTTTCAAATTTACTGAACAACAACCATAACCAACCGTTATTCCAAATCCTATCAGTGACATAATTGCTACAATGTACAAAATTTCTAACATTTTAAAAGATAATATCACAATAACACAAGATTCATTCCTAAGACAATAAATTTAGATGATTGAAAATGATATTCAGTGTACTTCTATAAATGAAACACTTGAAGAAAACTAGAGTTTGAGTTAGAAATGCCCCTGCCTGCTTATGAGAGTGGGGATGTTCTGAACTAGAAGAATGCCCCAAAACCTTGCTCCAAATAAGCAAGCAACAAAAAATCTCTTCCTCACACAACGTCGAGTCACTGTGAAGACTGGCAATACTAATACCACAACCTCCAATGGTGGTTCACAAACCAATCACTATGATTTTGCCCTCGAAGCAGAGCCGAGAAACTAATACAATATTCAACCAGTAATAGTAAAAACAAATAGATGCCTTCCAAATAGGCTCGAAGATGATACAGCTAAGAGAAACATTAAGCAAGATTCCCATTTAATGCAAAAATAACAACAATTTTCGCAGCATTTCTAGTCCTGAAATCCACAATTCCAGAGGCAGAAAACTTCTTGCCCAAAATAGTTTGGCGACAAACAACTAAACATTCTCAGTGAAATGAATGCCCACTGTGCCTTATTAACTATATCCTCATCTCTACCATAACTGCAGGTACTTGGTGTTGCCAAGTGTCGACCAGGGTACAAGCACTAGCCACATTCTTAAATGCTAGTGATAAAGAGCTGGTAATCAAATATTCTATGCTAATATTAAGGTCGTGCCAGACTAACAGAAGCAACCCGTGTTTTTGGTTTGAATGTGTAACCAATTCGAAGCTTAACTCTCAACCTACTAGCATGTAGGTAACCTTATATTACTCACCCCCAACATTCTTACTAAAAAGGAATTACTAACACAAATTTTTATTACCATTAACACTTCTAACATAATCAATATTAATATTAATTTAATTAATATTAAATAAAAGATTAACTTAAATATATATATATATATATATATATATATATATATATATATATATATATATATATATATATATATATATATATATATATATATATATATATATATATATATATATATATATATATATATATATATATATATATATATATATATATATATATATATTTATATTTATATATAGATAATATTTATTAAGTTAATTATTTAAGTTAAATAATTGACACACACACATCTTTCGAATTTACCAAAATGATAATACCTCTAACACTATGGTTATAGCAATCATATTTTAATTATCCTTTCAATGTAAAGTATGATCATATTTGATCATAAAATATCACATTTAAAAGATTCTTTGAAGAATTTAATCAGCAATCCTATTTAAATGTTATAACTCATTTAACTGTTATAACTCTAATACTTCAAATAAATTTTACCAAACATAATTCTGCAAACGGTGTCTCAAACAATAATACAACGAACTACATTCCCCAAGATTATCTAACAGAAAATTTGTAAACATAGGTATTTATTTATCAAAATAAGATTTTATAACTTAAACAGCTGTTTCAACCATGATTACAATCCATACACAGTCACACACACCTCAAAACAAAAGCTATGAGATCAAAGTGAACAATTTAGTCAAGCCAGGGGCATGACAGACTCTTCTTTATAGCTCTTATGTGATCTTCGTCCATTGTGCTTGTAGTTTTTTTTTCCTTTAGAGGATGATGTCAATTCCTTTTTATATAATTCTTGATATACATAAGATATCATATGATAATACTAACCTCAAATTTAGTAGATTACATTTGTGTTCTCTTTGTCACATGTTTCATTTTCCTTTGTTTGTCCTTGTTTGGGGGCATCTTATAGTTGAAAGATGTTTTTTGGGTGCACATATGCTCTATTAGAATCATTGCTTCCATTAAGGCATTTGGGATCACTTTAACATGGGGACATAAACTCTTCTCCACGTTTCACATTTTTTTACACATACATTGTGATTCAGTGTAATATTTTATGTGGATGTCTAAGGAGACAATGTTTTCCTTGAGCTTGTCCTCTCATTACATTATCATGACATGTGCATTATTTAGTGGATCCTAAGACTATCCCTACATTCCTAGATCCCTTTTGAAAAATGTTTTCCTTAGGACTGATCTCTTTTTATGGACACCTTAACAGACAAAAGCTTTCCTCAAGGACTAGTGCCCTCTTCTTTGATGGGTTAACTAGAATCTCATATATTTCTAGGCTATGTATTCCATCTTTTGCATAAGTTCCTTTCTCTTTTCATGAACCATAATAAGTCTAAATCTTAGTAGGCTAGTTGGTCATGTTTCTCTCTTTTGAGTGTTCTCTCTTTTATCTTAGTGTTTTATTTGATGAGGGTCGAAGTCACTTGGGGGCTTGGTGTTTCTTTGTCTCCTTGACCTTCATATTTTCTTTTCAATACATTGATCTACTTTACCATGTGAATGAGGTCATCTCATACTCCCACTAAAGTGGGGGATAAATGTATCATCCTAAAATGTTAACACCCCATAATTAGATGATCTCTTAGGACCCATTTTTGTGATTTAAATATTTGAAGTATGTTATGCTTACATTCAATCTACTTGTTTCCACTTATCTTATCATATTATCTTCATTTTTTACTCCCCATTTTAATTTGGGCCTAGTTTCTTCGGTATACAATACCCTAGATACTGTGTTCCAAATTATAAAACACCTTGGTTGTTGTATATGTTCCCTGACTTTTGAGACAAAATTTAATTTGGCAGCTTGATGAATTATTTTAGTAAGAAATTAGATCTTGTGTTAACCTCCTCTAAGTTTTAAATACCTAAATGTTATGAGAGGAAAATTAGAGGTCTATCTATCCTAATTTTGGCAACCATGATCAAGATTTCTTATGTGCTCTCAAGATTTGAAGGAAAGAATTCTCAAGCATCCAAGGAATCTTATCCATTGTATCAAGCTTATTTCCCATTATGGCCAAGTAGAGGTGCTCTCAATAAAGAAAGAATATTGTTTTTTCCATATACATGTGTTTCCTTCTTGCATTCTTCAACGAAACAATTATCAATCATAATAACATTGAAGATCTTAGAGTGGCACTCATAGATCCATACATTTGTGAAAGGGATATGTGATTCCTTCCTACATTGAAATATATAAGAACTACAATTCAATAAACATACAAGGATCTTAAAGAATATATGTCATCTCAATATCCATTCATGAAGGTATATTCAAGGTAGATCTAACATTTATCTTAGCATTTACATAATTTTCATTATGTGATTTCATTTCATTTTCAAGATTCATTCATATGTAGTGGTTTGACCAAGATAAACCCCTTTCCAAAACCTTTTCCTGGGTTTTTTTTGTGAAACAATAGGTGGTGTATCTATTAGTACTTAACTCATAAAGTCTAGGACCTAATGTATCGATCACAAAATTTTCAGGAAAAATCACAAGGTATACGGGTGTACTAGAAAATAAATGTACCTTGGTAAAAAGCTATTGGTGCACTGTATACCTAGTCATTTTGCTAGTATGTATTTTTCCTAACATTTCATAGTTTCTTATTTAGCCTTCTATATTTCATTCTCCTATCAATTCCACTCAAATCCAAATTACCAAATACATTATTTTGAAGGATTATTGTACTTGTTTTTTGATTAAGCCTCACTTGAGCCTATTGAGTCATCTTTCTTTTGATTGCGCATTAGGGAAAAGAGGGACAATTCCTCACAAAATATCATCCCCTCTCTTTTCCTAATGGTACAAACACTATGCAAAATAAAGGGCCTTCAATAAGGAAAAACTACTAAGGTTACACAATGTGACAAACATAATAGTGGAAGGGAATTCCAGTTAACAAAATTAATATTAAAAAAAAAATATAAGATCTATTATGAGATAAATAAGATACTTATCAACTAAATCTTGAAAAAATTGACTAAATTGAATACAATCAACAAGTGAATGGGTGGTGATATTGCTATCAAGATTCAACTGTGTAGTTTTTTGAGTCAAACTCATTGACCCATGATTCATGAGTAGTAGTTCACATGAACACATCTCTCATGACAATGAATGAAACACTTATCACTCATTGGATCTAGGTGATGCTCACAGAGGTGAAGCACTGGGACTTCCCAAGAGGTCACCCAATCCCAGTACTACTCTAGCTTGAGCGCACTTAACTGCAGAGTTTCCTCCATGTCTAAACCCACTCTACTTGCATCCTCATTTGCAAAACCTTCACCAAGTGTTGTGCCTTATGAACCAATCATTAGAAATCCCCTTAAGCTCATCAATTGATAAGTAGGAGATATTTTCCATAGCAAGTCAAATAGTGATATTGCTATCAAGATTCAATTGTGTAGTTTTTTGAGTCAAACTCATTGACCCATGATTCATGAGTAGTGGTTAACACAAACCCATCTCTCATTAGAATGAATGAAACACTTAGCACTCATTGGATTTAGGTGATTCTCACAGAGGTGAAGCATTGGACTTCCCAGGAGGTCACCCATCCTAGTACTACTCCAGCTTGAGCATGCTTAACTATAGAGTTTCCTCTATGGCTAAACCCACTCTACTTGCATCCTCATTTTCAAAACCTTCACCAAGTGTTGTGCCTTATGAACCATTTTTTAGAAAGCCCCTTAAGCTCATCAATTGATAAGTAGGAGATATTTTCCATAGCAAGTCAAATTGTGATATTGCTATCAGGATTCAATTGTGTAGTTTTTTGAGTCAAACTCATTGACCCATGATTCATGAGTAGTGGCTCACTAATATGATGAAAAAGACAATGCACATTATTGTAATTTGGTTTTTGACTCTTTGGAAATTTGCAAAAGGGAATTTAATGTTATTTTCATATTTAAGTCTCCAAAATATTCTTTTAGGTGAGTCCAAGTGATCTTTAGTAATTTTTATTTCTTTGGTAAAAGAGTTGATAATGAAGGTTTATTTGGATTGGAAGTATAAGGATAAATATTTGGTTGATTTATATATTGCATAACATTTTTAGTAACTTGTGTAGAACAATTTATTCATTTTTCTATTATTTGAAGGCATTGTCCACTATATCTTTGTTTATAAGTTACAATGTCATATCCTACCTTGTAATTGAGAATGTGGAAGGCTTTCATCTTATGATTTATGGAAAGGTGGAGTTAATAAATAGGCCATAAATGCTAAAATAGGACCTTGTTAACCAACAAATTTTATAAGGATTCAACTCATGATACTACAGGCTGATAAAGCCATTCATTCCCATATTAAACTAACTTATTCATGATAATAACTCCTAAGGAGATAAAATTTAATTATTTATTAATCTAAATATGCTAATGAATGTGAAACTTAAACACCACCCTGTCCCCTCTCTATATCACTCTCTCCTTCCTCTCCAAACTTCAAACCTATCTCCCTCCACCTTAAAGATTCTCTTTATCTCCTATCTATTCTCTATCTTCCTTACACACATTCTCTCCTTTTTAATTATTTGCCTAACTCCCTCCTTCCCTCCCTCCCTTTCTTCTCCTCTTATTCTTCTATGTACCATATGAGCTTATCTCTCTGACCTTTTCCCTCTCTACCCATGTTTATATATTCTCTCCCTCTCTCTACTATTACCCTCCCTACCTAACTTTAATTATCTACATGAATAACATTCTCTCTCTCCACCCTCTCTCTCTAGTTATCTTTGTTCGTACTCTAAAAATTTTGAGAGTACCATATTAAAAATTTTCTAAAGCAAGAAAATGCACCTCCTGAAATTTTTTGGTTAAAATTGTTGGATTTCATGAACTACCACTTAGGGAATATGTTGGAAACATTTCATTAAGCCCATATATCCATCTACTAAGTCCTTACAATTAGTTTTGATGTATTTTTATTGCACCTACTTTTAGGGGTTTGCACAAATCCACATGTTGCATGTTTCCAAAAAGTCTAAGTGGCCTACTTTGGAGGCGTATGAGGCCTCACCCCAAGCCCATCATAGTCTTTCAGTTTTTGCATTTTAGATAGACTTATTTGATAGTATATTTTGATGCATTATGGTTTGTAGACACTTTATATTATGAATTTTATCACCATAGCAATTAGATGCACATTATGTTATGTTTATTTTGATGAATACTGTTATATTATTATGGATTCTACTTGTGTGATTAATTCAGTTTATGAATGTTATGATGTCATGATAATGATTAATTTTGCAAATAAATTATTGATGCAATGATTATATTTCAAGTTTAATTAAGTGATGAAATTATTTATTACTTGATGAATTATTATTGCCATGTGAATGATGACTTAATTAAGGATATTGCAGATGAATTATTTTGATCATGTATGTTATGAATTTTTATGTATATTTCCTTGGACTACTGATGTTGGACTTTAGTGTGTAGGGAATTAGACCATGGTTAAAATTGGGGAACCAAAGCATAGACCTATGTTTATTTAGTTAGCCAAGGTTGTGTCTAATACGATACAAAACCTTGTTGTATCATGTTTTATTTGTAAACATAATGAGCATGTGTGTAATTAATTAATATGTTTAAATTGTAAATGCTAATTATTTTTGTGAATGCTCAAGTGGATATGCCACATGGCTTGTGATGTGTAATTCATGTTGTGTCAATTGACACTTGTAAGTGTACTTGTGGCCATGCCATGTCCACTTGAGGATTGGATACCCATCAACCTAAGATAGTACCCTTGAGGATCCCCATATGAAATCCCTTGGTTAGGGAGCTTGAGGTTGTGTCAATTCATGAATTGCGAATTTGAACTTGTCATGACTATTTGGAGGGTTAAAAAGGTGCCTAGGGGTGTGTTTAGGCCATTTTTAGTTAGCCCACTTGGTATACGTATGGGTAAGAGTCATTTTTCACCATAAGACAACCCATAGTTGACCAAATGACTCATCCAAAAGCTGGTTTTCCAAGATGGCCGAAAATAAACTTTTTGGACCAAATTTTGGAAAGAACACCATTCATTAGAAAGGTAGTCAAATTCCCACCTTTTTAGCTTACCTTTGTAAGAGGCCAATTTTAGTAATCTTGGAAGGAGCTTAGGGAAGACCACCCAATGGGAAGGAAACCTTATCCCTAGAAATTTGTGGGAAGAAGTGTAGAGGCCTTTTTAGAGGGGACTCTTCTTTTGGAAGAGTTTGAACACCCACTCTCTAACTTAGAGACTAGATAATTTTGGAGGAGCTTGGAAAGTAAAATCTTGGACAAAAGGGCTCTCAACTTCAAAACTCACCATTATTTCTTAGACTTAGGTGGGTGTCTCTTCCATGAATTCTTATGTTGTTTCTATTTTGTATGTGAGAAGAAATGGAGTTATGTGATCTTCTTGATTTCTTGTTGTTTGAGTGTCTTGTTAATTCTTGTATGTTGACTAGATGTCATATGTAAATCTTGTGCTTGAATTGATGCAAGATAATGTTGTGTTTTTGTCATGAAGCTTTATGGCTTAGTTCCTTCATTTTCTTTTGTGATGTTAATGGGAGTCTCAAGGCCACACTCACCCATGGGGGGAAGAGTATCCTTGGGGGTGAAGGGATCTTTTCTTGGGACAACCATGGGTGTAGAGTCTCTCCTTGGAAAGGAGAAGGAAAAAAAATGGAAGTATGGGCTCCATGTAGCCATTTCTTTCTTGTTATAATGGGGGTCATAAGGGATTTTTATGGCTTGATTCCTTGGGGGTCATAAGGAATTTTGTTGGGCTTGTGAAAATCTGGTTAAGATGTGTATTTGGGAAAGCCATGTGTAGGCTTGTCTCTTGTTTTGAAATGAGCTTTCTCCCCTTGGTATTTAGTCCACCTTCACCCCAAGATTTGGGTCATTGTGAGACCCATTGTTCATAACCTTGGTTGGGATTTTTAATGTGCTTGTTGTGCTGATGTTATTGTTTGAGTTTGCATGAATGTTCCTATCTATGTAATGGTTCCCCTAGCTCGAGGTGGCCTCTTAGAGGCCTTGGTTGGGAGGTGAGCTTCCCCATGGTCTACCCATGTTTGCATTGCAGGATTTGGAATTTAATACTTGTTGAAGGAAGCTAGTGGATGTACTCAAGTTGAAAGGGTTTTCTTTTTGTTGGGAAAGTTTTTCTTTTCCTATTGTAATAGGATTCTTAAGGATTCCTTGTGTTCTTTGTTATTGAACAAGCTTGTATTAAAGATTCTCATTTGATATCTTATTATGTTATTAGGAGGTTGTATTCCTTGTATTTGAATACATGAAATTTGAAGAGTTATATTATGTTGCAAGTTCTTTGTCTTAGTAATGTGAGAAATCTGAAAATAAATGTAACAAAGTAAGTGTTGAACTTATCTTGTCACTGAAATGTATGTTAGATTTTGTTTCAAAAAAATATATACATCAAAGTTTTATTTTGAGTTTCATTGTAAAAAAAGGGATCAAGTATTGTTTCTTAGATGTAAAAATAATGAGTGTAGAAAACAACATTTATTTAAATGCTAGATTATGTTACTTGAAATCGTGTTGCTACAATAATAGTGAGTACATTTAAAGACAGTTCTTTTATCTAGTTAAAATGACTTTTATTTAAATTAGTTTATTTTACCCTACATAGTTACATCCTGTGAGATTAAAATTTAGCATTTGGACTAACAAAAAAAACAAAAAAAAAGATAGAGCAAAATTAGATTTTAATTACTATTGCATTTTTCAGTTTAGTTTATTTAAAATCAGAATGAAAAGAGATTTGTTATTTTGTCTCACTTTGTTTCTGATTAGTGATATTTATTCCATGAAAAGCATTATTTTGATTTCTCTTTGTAAAAAAAAAAATAAAAAAAAATGAATGCATATATTTATTTTATGCGAGTGCAATCTCACTTTATTTCATTTTAGAAAAAGAAAATTTAAACATATAACATGTATTTGAACATTTTTAAAAAATTACTAATTTTAAAAACAAAAAGATATACAATGTATTTCTATTAAATATATATATATATATATATATATATATATATATATATATATATATATAATATATATTATATATATATATATATATATATATTATATGTATGTATGTATGTATAATATATATGAATATATGTATGTTATATATATGTATATATATATATGTATATAATATTTA